>ML784528.1:119953-141094 GCA_009831015.1 Picea engelmannii
GGGGGGGGGGGGTCCGAAATTGAATCTAGACCGAAGATCTAGGTGTGCATATTCTAACTACCCAAATATACACGTTGCATAATACAAAGCACTTATGTGCCCCTGACTTAGGATAAGTGGGTTTTTGACCCATTCTTTGCCACTTTTTCGCCAAAGGGGACACTTTATAGGAAAACACCTCACATACAAGATTATGTGCTAACAGTTCCGATGGTCCGAGTCCCGAAATGCCAAAATTATCTGGGTCGTTCGATGAAAAGAGATGTGTTTCACCCGATCGAAGCAATCACGATTTCGTGACTCAGATATTTGAGCATGGAGCACAACGTGAGTTCATGAAACATGAAATCGCAATGCATCTGGGAGTTGGGCCCACGACCACAACCCGCAGTCATATGGAAGTAGGGCCATAATGAAAGGGAAAGCATCTGTCAAGCAACAGGCGACTGAGATTGTTTAAGGAAATGATCATGGCCATCAAATCCAAAGTAGGTCTAACCGTCGATCTAGATGGGTCGTTTAGCGGGATCGAGCATCAGAATATTTGAAATCAAGGGGAGGGAAAAATCCCGAGATGCTAAATCTTGAGATTTCATAGGGGATATACGTAAGGTCATGGCCTGAGGTTGTGTGGAGAAATGGATAGGAGTTGCGCTAAGAGCCGAAATTGCTTGTCTTGGTCTCATCAGAATATTTTTGTGGTTTTGAAGCGCTGGCTTGACTTGGAGTAGTCGTGAATGTCTCCTGGAGCGTTCATGGGTGTTAGGATCCATATCGATCCCGATGCAGGTATTTAATGGAAATGGGGAAGGTGGTTGAAACCTCATCTCACCCCATAAATGGAAAGCATGGAAAAGCGGTCGTGTAGGCAGACTGTTAGCTGAAAGATCCCCTATCAATGAATTTTCCTGCAAAGCCCATACTGATCTGAGATCGTGTCTGACAAAAGAATGCAGGTGTAGACTGACAGAAGAAGATGCAGACGCAAAGCTTTGATTGTAGTGGCCAGGTCACATTCCTAATGATGGCAAGTTTTTTTGAGTATAAATACTTAGTTTTGATATTTTTTTATGGTCGATGGTTGAGCTAAGCTCCGGTATTGTAAGTTTTAATGAAGCCTCTATTTCTCTGGTTATGTGTGGCCATTTGATACTTCTTGTTTAATGACAGTCAACTTTCTTATCATCCCTTTTTCTTCTGATATTGAAGACTCGGGCATGGGTGATCCAGTCGAGTTGTTGTGACTGTATTGTAATTTATGTTTGATTGCAATGTTGTTATGATGTTTTCAGTTTCTTGAAGTTTTGGGTTTAAGAGGATCCTGTATTCGAATATTTTCCTCATTAGGCTACTAGAAGACCCGATGTCCATAGAAGACCTCTAAATTTCCTCACCAGTTCTTCCCCCTACTCACCCTTTACTACAACTTATTGATTGAAGTTAAATCAAGATCTCACTTGCTCATGCATTGCCTAGTCCAAATTTCTGAGTTAAAGCGATATTTTCTTGATCCTGCACCCATTTGACCCCCTTTAATTTATTCATTGTGACATACAAACTAATGGGTACTGGGATTACCTTTGCCACAATCCAGAGGTGACTTCTAGTGATAACATTTCTAGCGCCATTGCTGGGAACGAATTGAATATTTTCCCTAGGATCGAATGACAAAGATTATTGATTCTAAAGGTGCATGAGAACTCAATACATTGAAGATTTCTACTGTGCACCTGGTTACTCCACTGCTTCAACTATGGCTTCTAGAGGAAAACACATGAGGTCTACTCCACAACTACCTCTAGCAACACCTGAAGCTGACCCAGAGAAAATTATTAGAAAGGGAAGGGCCCTTTGAGAAAGTAGTTCTACTGCTGAACCGGGTATTTCGTATGATTTTCACTACCCTCTTGTAAAAACTCCGATATCTACTTCTCGTTTTCCTATTATATCATCTGTTGGAGTTTCTCGAAGTTTAAAGTTTGGGAGTGTTCCTGTTGAATTTTCTCCTCCTGGTTTTGGATTGGAAGGAGAAATCTTTGTCACTCCTATTTCCCCTGAGGTTGTACCTTGGTCTAGACCCCATACCTCAAAAGATATTTCCACTCCATGTTTTATTACTCCTCCTCCTATTAGAGTTACTGATTTTGAAGAAAGGGAGCCCTGTGTTCCCTATATCCCTATAGCCTTTTCTCCAAATCCTTTTTTGTTTCCCTTTCCTCCCGGAAGCTCAATTCCAGTCTCCCCTATTCAAACCCCTTCCCCCTATTTATCCTCCACCTATCATCCCTATGGCAGGAGCTAATCCCCCCAGAAATAGAATAGATGCTATAGTAGCTACCAGATACGCCCCTCTTGTTTTGCCTCAGCCTATTAATTCCCTCCCAACCGGTGGCTACCTTAAGAAGCTGCCTAAGTTTACAAGGGAGGGATATATTACCACAGAAGAGCACCTTGCAACTTTCTATAGTTATGTTGATAACTATGTCATGGTAGATGAAGATGTATGGATGAGAATTTTTGTCCACGGTCTTGATGGAGAAGCTAGAAAGTGGTTCAGGGCCCTCGCTCTTGGATCCATTGCTGAGATTGAAGTTTTAGATGATGTCTTCTTGATACAATGAGGGGATAAAAAGGAATTCATGTATTATATCATAGAGTTCGGGTCCCTAAAGAGAAAAGAGGGAGTTTTTGTCTCTGACTTCTCCAAAATATTCAACAAAATGTACAATAAGATCCCTATTGAGATAAATCCTACAGAAGCCTCTACCAAAATTAATTATGCTAGTGTTTTTTACCTTGACTTCTGCCTCTTGTTAAGAGAGATAAGAACTACCTCCTTGGCTCATATGCAAGATGCAACCCTGGAAGTAGAGTCTAACATATTGGCAGTTGACCGACTCAAAAAAAAGGCTGACAGAGACAAAGGAAGGGGAAGAGTTGAAGCCTCAACCTCCAGTTCCTCTGCCTCCCCCCCTCAAATGGACGAAGTAACCAATTTACTAAAATTTCTTTCAGCCAGAATGGAAAGGTTGGAATTAGAGGGGAAGAAGACATACATAAATCCTCAAAATGTTGATAACAGAGGCAACTTCAGGAGGTTGAGAAACAATGCTCCTCAGATTATACAAAGAGAACCTCAGAACAAAAATAGGGATGATTAGAAAATTCACACCCCTCTACAAAACAACCTTGTTATAGATGGTGATGGAGAGGAAGAATACGTTGGCCCATAAATCCACTGTCTTGAAGATGCATATCCTTCTCCTCACTTAACTCAATCAACATACGAGGAGTATCTCATGGATATCCAATTAAACAAGCTAAGCAAGGGGGATAAGGCCAATGACAACCCCAAAAAATAAAACCTTAGGTATAATAAGAAAGAAGGGAAATCCGACATCTCTAATCAGCCTTCCGGAGAAGAGAAGTATTCTAAAGATGCAACAAATAACAACAAGGAAAAGAAATCTCAGAATCCCTCACTAGTATCCAAAATTCCTGTCCCAAAAGTGAGAGAAATTTTGAAACCCCCTTCCTCCTTTAGCTTTGAGAAAAAAATTCAAAAAATTAGGATCCATGTGCCCCTTTCAGAGCTAGTCAAGCATGAAGATTTCAAAAAATCCTTCTTTGAGTTGTTGCATTCTGAGCCATCTTTCCATCCCACAAACTCAGTAAATCTCTAAGATGAAAATCCAACAGTCATATTAGGTCCTATGGTAGAAGATAGAGATGATTCATCCCCTCCCTTCTATACGTCACTAAACATACATGATAAGGTATTGCATAATTGTTTGATGGATTTAGGGGCCTCTCATAATATCATGCCCAAAACTGTCATGGAAGAACTAGGACTAGAAATCACAAAAGCATACCATGACTTGTATTCCTTTGATTCCAGGAAAGTGCAATGTCTTGGGGTCATCAAAGATATGGTTGTTACCTTGTTCTAGTTGCCCATGAAAAGTGTGGTCATGGATATCATGGTAGCTGATGTTCCTCCCAAGTTTAGCATGTTTTTGTCAAGATCTTGGATAAAAAGGCTTGGAGGAACATTGTAGATGGACCTCACATATGATACCATTCTTGTATTTAGGGGGGAACATAGAAGACTGTATACAGAATCTCAGTTGGCCTATATCATTAGTGATGAAGCAGATGCCACCAATCATCCTATTTTTTCCCTTGACTCTGATTTGGGATCCATCTTGTTACAACTCACTGATGCTCCCGAAGCCACTCTTGAAATCAGAAAGAAGTCCCTTACTCTCTGTGAATATTCTCTTCCAATTACCTCTTTGTGGAAAATGTTCTTCGATGGAGCCTCTTCTAGAGAAGGTGATGGAGATGGAGTGGTCCTTGTTTCTCTTGTTCAAGAAATTGTATCTCTATCATTCAAGTTAGAATTTGAAACTACCAATAATGTGGCAGAATATGAAGCTCATATTTTGGGTTTGAGGGCTACAAAAGACATGGGAATTGAAGAGATATCAATGTTTGGGGATGCTGAGTTGGTTGTCCAGCAGATCATAAATATTTATCAGGCCAAACACCCTTGACTGAGATCATATAGAAATGAAGTGTGGCATTTGGTTGACAATTTTTTCTCGGCTTTCAACATTTCATTTATTCCAAGAGAAGAGAACGTCATGGCTAACTCTTTGTCTATATCAACAAGAAATTTCAGAGTCCCTCTACCACCTAAACTCAGGTATGATGTTGAGGTAAGATATAGGTCCTCTGTACCTTACAATATCAAGTATTGGAAGGTGTTCGAGGACAATCTTGAGATCATAAAATTTAATGAGTTTGTTGATGAGTTCTCTACATTGCACATTGATCAAGATCATGATCCCGAAGGTGACCCTCACGCTGATGTATTTCTAAATAAAATTTCTCATCACCCTATTGTTCAACTTCCTAGCAACCACATTCCCAAAGGACTAGTTTCATTAGAAATATTGTTCGATGGGAACAATGTGGTAGTAAAGTTTAAAGGCCCAACTGAGGATGATGATGTAGATGAATGAAATATTGGTACAGAGGAGGATCCAATGTTCGTTAAGTTGTCAAGAAACCTTTCAAGGGAGTAGAGAGTCGAGTATACTCAGCTATTAAAAGAATTTTCTGATGTATTTTCCTGGACGTATGAAGACCTCAGGACATACAACACAATTGTCATTGAGCATAAGATCCCATTGAAAGAGGAGGCCAAACCATTTAGGAACAAATTAAGACAAATAAATCCTATGATGCTGCCTATTATGGAAAGGGAGGTAAATAAGTTGTTGTACACCCAAATCATTGTCCCTTTGAGATATTCTGAATGGGTCGCCAACTTGGTTCCATTGAAAAAAAAGAGCAGAGAAATCAGACTTTGTGTTGATTTCAGGAATCTGAACAAAATATCAAAAAAGGAAAATTACCCTTTGCCAAAGATGGAACACATGTTGCAGAGGGTGATAGGCGCATCCATGATCTCCATGATTGATGGCTTTTCTGGCTACAATCATATCTCTGTCCTTCTTGAAGATAGAGAAAGTACAACCTTCACCACTCCTTGGGGCACATTCATGTATGCCAAAATGCCCTTTGGATTGATGAACGCGGGAGAAACCTTCCAATGAGCCATGGAAATCTCCTTCATTGGAGAAAGAGATAAATTTGTGGTCATCTATTTGGATGACATCACAGTCTTCTCCAAATTTGATAAAGAACATGGTCAACATCTGAGAAAGGTATTCTTGAAATGCAGAAGGTTCGGTCTCTCCCTAAATCCCAAGAAGTCTTTATTTTCCATGCAGGAATGAAAATTGTTGGGACACATTGTATCAGCTGAGGGGGTTAGGATTGATTCAAGCAGGGTAGAAGCTATTCAAGTCTTATCACTTTCTAGATCCAAGAAATAAGTTCAGTCCTTCCTAGGCAAAATCAATTTTCTGAGAAGGTTTGTTTCAAATTTTGCTGAATTGGTGAAGCATATCACATCCATGCTCAGGAAGGGGAACGAATTAAAATGGACTGCCGAATCTAGAGAATCCTTCAACCAAATCAAAAGGGCATGGACTAAAGCACCTGTGCTAGTCAGTCCTAATTATTCCAAGGATTTTATGATTTTTTCCTTTGCCTCATTTGATACAGTGGCTGTTGTTTTACTACAAAAGAATGATGCAGGGCTGGAACAACCTATTTACTTTTTCAGCAGAGTGCTAAGAGACATAAAGGTTAGATATGACATCATGGAGAAGTAGGCCTATGCCTTGGTGAAATCTCTTAAATATTTCAAAGTCTATTTTCTGCATTAAAAAATCATTGCATATGTTCCTTTATCTTCTATGAAGGACATTCTCATTCAGCCTGACATAGACGGGAGAAGAAGAAAGTGGATTTCCAGAATCCTTGAATTTGATCTAGAAATAAAACCCACCAAGCTAGTTAAAGTCCAGGGTTTAGCCAATCTATTGGCTGAATCTAATTGTAAATCTTTGGAGTTTAACTTCATCAATGCTCACTCAAAAAATCAGCGGGCTAAAGTGTCTGATAAAGGCCCTCAAGACAACCCTCCATTGGTAGAATCTACTTGGTACAAAGATATTATGTATTTTATGCAAATGTTGCGACCTCCAAATGGGATGGGGAAGAGAAAGGAAGGATATTTAAAGCTCAAAGTGATTAGATATTGCCTTATCGACTAGGTTTTGGTATTGAAAATACCCTCTATGAGTGTTGTTGAGAT
Source organism: Picea engelmannii (assembly GCA_009831015.1). Classification (NCBI taxonomy): domain Eukaryota; kingdom Viridiplantae; phylum Streptophyta; class Pinopsida; order Pinales; family Pinaceae; genus Picea; species Picea engelmannii. Next base: position 126,687 of record ML784528.1, read on the forward strand.
GTTTAGACCCACATGAGGCTCAAAGGATTATGTTTGATTTTCATGACAACCTATGTGGGGGACATCACTTCTGGAGAACCACAACCTACAAAATTCTTAGGGCTGGGTACTTCTGGCCTACTCTGTTCACTGATGTCTGTGCAAAAATCAGGACATGCATCAAATGTCAAAAATTCTCTGGGAAGCAAAAACTCAAGTCTCTACCATTGAAGATTGTGGCAGCTACAAGACCCTTTCAACAGTGGGGACTAGACTTTATTAGGGAGATTCATCCTCATTCGAGTGGTCATCATAGATGGATCTTGACTTCCACCAATTACTTCACTAAATGAATAGAATCTATCCCCACAAAGAGTGCTTCTCACAAAGTAATCATTGGTTTTCTTGAAGATATTGGAGCAAGGTTTGGTTTCTCAAAAAGGATCGTCACTGATAATGATGCATCCTTCAAGGTTGAGCCATTCATCTAGTTTTGTGAGCAGTTAGGAATTTCATTGATTCACTCAACTCCATACTACCCCCAAGGGAATGGACTAGCATAATCTTCTAACAAGAGCCTTATAAAGATTATTAAAAGGTTGTTAGATGACAACAGGAAAGAATGGGATTCAAAGCTCAAGTTTTCTCTATGTGTTGATAGAGTGAAAACAAAGAGGTCTCTTAGTGCCTCTCCTTTTCAGCTTGTGTATGGAGTTGAGGCCATCTTTCCTTCTCAACTCGCCTTGTCGGTGGAAACATTCTTCCAAAAATACCAGGGAGAACCTAATGACATGGTCAGGAGAATATTACAGCTGGTAGAAGTGAAAGAAACCAAAGAAAATATGTTGGATAGGGAACATGACCATCAATAGAAGATCAAGCAGTCATTTGGCAAGAAGAGCAGAGAAAACGATTTCTAGCTGGGCGATCTAGTATTCAAATGGGATGCACCCAGATAGGACAAGGGAAAGCATGGTAAATTTGAAGCCCTTTGGATTGGACCCTTCAAAATTTCTAAGATAGTTTCAAATAATACTTACAAGTTACAGAATTTGGAGGGTAACGCAGTTTTTAGTGGCCCTGTAAATGGCCACTTCCTGATTTTTTTTTTTGTTTAAAGCGACAGTCAGCTTCCTACCATTGAAAATACCGTTCCTATTTTATGTTTATTTATTTTTTAATAGGAGACTCCATAATCCAAATATAAGGCACTGGAACTACTTGTTCTTGGTAGCTCACAGGGATCATGCCATCCCCTGTGGAGCCAAATGTTATCACATAAAATTGTCAAAGCCTTAGGGGTTTGTGGTTTCTACCTAAGTCTATATTTTTTCCTGTCTCTCCTCCATTTGCAGACCCAATCGTAAGGTTTTTCCTTTCAGCTTATAGTTTTCTTATTTTTCTTCCTGAGAGGTGTCGGCCCTAAGCCTTTCTGTTTTCTCTGAGGTCGATCCCTTCTCTCTCCTTGTCTCTATCACTGATCCTTTTGAATTCCCTAGCCCTCATCCAGTCATCCAAGTATTTGTTTACAGAGGCCACAACCATAAGAACAAGTGCAAAACTTAGAGCGGTCTGATATGGAATCAAATCAAGTGAGTGAGCAAGATCAACTTTCAACGGTGGAGATCCACCGAGAAGATAGGATTGACAACCATCGGGTAGTAGGGATCACATAGTTACATGAAGTATAGCGTCAGATAGAGTTCTGAAGATGTGAGGCCATCCTAGCCGTTGATAATGGGAAGGACATGTGGCGTAATATTATCATTTTGCTGACTTGCAGAATGGAGAAGGTAAAGGGAAGAGTCTTTAGGACTCGTGAAACATGAAGTCGCGAAATGATCTGGTCCGTCTATTTCAAAAGGACACATGGCAGCGTAGGATCAACATGGGAAAAGTCTTTTCGGGAAGGTTGAGGTGAGAAGTGTCGATGGTATAAGGTCCTGAAATGTCGAAACGATATGGGTCATCTGATGCAAAGAGACATGTGTCACGCGATCTGAGCGAAACATAAAATTGCGATGTGATTGGGAGTTGGGCCCATGACCATAGCCTGCGGTCATATGGAAGCATGGCCATAAAGAAAGGGAAAGTGGCTATCGAGAAATGGGCGACTGAGATTGTTTAAGGAAATGATCGTGGCCATAAAATCTAAAGCAGGTCCAACCATCAATCTAGAGGGGTCATTTTGTGGGATCGAGCATTGGAATATTTGAAATCAAGGGGAGGAAGAACTCCCGAAATCCTAGATACTGAGATTTCATAAGGGATATGCGTAAGGTCATGGCCCAAGGTCACGTGGAGAAATGTATAGGAGCTGTGCCAAGAGCCGAAAGTGCTCATCTTGGTCTCATCAGAATATTTGCATGGTTTCGATGCATTGGGCTTGACTTGGAGGAGTCATGAACATCTCCTGGAGAATTCATGGGTGTCAGGCTCCATCCCGATCCCAATGCAGGTAGTTAATGCAAATGGGGAAGGTGGTTGAAACCTGGTCTCACCCCATAAATGGAAATCATGGAAAGATGGTCGTGTAGGTAGACTGTCAGCCAAAAGTTCCTTTGTCAAGGGATTTTCCTGCAGAGCCCATACTATTCTGAGATCGCGTCTAACAAAAGAATGCAGGTGTAGACTGATGGAAGAATATGCAGACACAAATATTTGATTGTAGTGGCTAGGTCACATTACTGGTGATGGCAAGTTGTTTTGAGTATAAATACTCAATTTTGATATTTTTTTATGGTCGATGGTTGGATTAAACTCCCGTATTGTAAAGTTTTAATGAAGCCTTTGGTTCTATGGTTATGTGTGGCCATTTGAGACTTATTGTTTAATGAAAATCAACTTTCTTATCATCCTTTTTTCTTCTGATATTGAAGACTCGGGCATGGGTGATCTAGTCAAGTTGTTGTGATTGTATTGTAATGTATGTTTGATTGCAATGTTGTTATGACGTTTTCAGTTTCTTGAAGTTTTGGGTTCAAGAGGATCTTGTATTCAAATCTTTTGCTCATTAGGCTGCTAGAAGAACCGATGTCCATAAAAGACCTCTACATATCCTCACCAGTTCTTCCCCCTACGCACCCTTTACTATAACTTACTGATTGAAGTTAAATCAAGACCTCACTTGCTCATGCATTGTCTGGTCTGTATTTCTGAGTTAAAGCGATATTTTCTTGATCCTGCACCCATTTGATCCCCTTTAATTTATTCATTATGACATACAAACTGATGGGTACAGGGCTTACCTCTGTCGCAATCCAGAGGTGAATTCTAGTGCTAATAGGGTAAATGCACTATTAGCCTTAAAAGAACAAAGAATGTTTTCCTTGGAAAACATAAAGAGAGGACAACAAACTGTAAAGAAATATTTTAACAAACGTGCAAAAGATGCCAATTTTAAAGTAAGTAAGAAAGTCTTGCATTGGGACTCAACCCATGATAACAGATGAAGACATTCAAAGTTTCAAAAATTATGGCTAGGTCCTTTCAAAATAGCTTTTGTCCTAGGCGAAACTCTTATATTTTAAAGGATTTGGAAGAGCGATTGTTTTCCTATAGTACAAATGGTTCCCACTTGAAACATTATGTGGAACCATCTTGATTGATAAATTCCATGTGAAAATCACTGTTGTATATAGCTTTCTGTTTCGTTGTTTTATTTTTCTTTGTTTAATTGATTGTTCAATTTCTGTTGTTTCATTTTATGTTGTTTTATGTTTGTCAGAAATAAATTTTGGATCAGTTTTGCCACAACAATTCCATTCTATAAGTATTGTTGATCAACAACAATAAAGTTTACACAGTTGTCACGATGTTATCCTTTTAGACATCGCTGAAAATGATTTTTTCTTTCGGTACTGCAGTTAGATAGATGATTTGGTTTGCTTCCCTATTTCTGCTATCCCTTTCTTCCCTCCATTATGAGATTCAAAACAACATATTAGAAAATTTCTCCTTAACACGAAGAAATGATTTTTACTGTGACTGATCGAATGTTATGCATACAGGACCAAACCCCCTCATACGTACCACTTATCCCCAAAATCCTGTCTGATTGTTTCCCTTAACCATATTTTCCCCCCTATTGCATAATCATTCTAGTCAATAATTCTTTGATCTATGTTCACCGATCTGCGAAACCAAATATTCTAAGTTCTTAATCTGATGGAAACATATTTTCTTGTGGATTGCCAGTTTGTTGACGCCCAAAAGCACAACATAGGGTACATGCTTGCAAATGGTTGCAAACACCTTATTATTTAACTATATTTAATAACATACTAATAGGTTTGACCCCTTGTGTGACTTGTGTGACTATGATGAAGAGATGGCACTTATGCTTGATGTGCTTATGAGTCGGATGAGATGAGATCTACAGTTTATTTTCATTTAGAGTCTCTGATGAAATAATTAATCAAATGATGTTATGAGCGATATGATTTAAAAGGGAATGGTGTTGTTTTTATATAACACTCACAAGTATTATTAGGTTACATGTATTTTGAAGAAGGACGTCAACTCCATGTTTAAGTTATATGTGTGATATGGTGATTTTATGCCATAAGGATTACAAGCATTGTTTGAATTGGAAGTAAGGTTCAAACATGGTATCCCTAGAAAGTATTTGATATATGTCACATTGGAATTTTTAAACAAGGGTTGGCGCATTTGTTAAATTGGATACTTAGGGAAATGGTAGTGTATTCGACTTGCATTAAATTGATTTGGAGTTAGTGGTTGATGTGTTGTATGTTAGCTTGCTCGTACTCGCTCTGGATGAATGTAGTAACGACATACAATAAATGCATGCCGCTCTAACCTACCTTGAGCCCACCACCCTAGTCATTTTTCGTTTTCTCTTGTTAGTTGTTGTTGCTCTGTTTTGTTCCGCTATGGAAGAGGTATACAAGCTTGGTTGTTTCTCCTTAGAAATTTTTACACAAGTATGGGTTTTTTGTTGCTCCATCCATGAATATTTCTCTCTTCTCTTTAATTAAGTTAGAAATTGGATCTTGAGTTTTTTCATTGTTTGTGCATTTACAAATTTTATAATATATCGATTTTTTGACCATGTATGGATTGGTGGTTAAGTGTTGGTCTCTGTGGCATTGTATTTGAACCATGAACATTGAACATATGTGTGGATGTTCTTACTGTATATGGTATTCATGCTTTACTTGTGGGAAATAATACAGTTGGGGACTCTCGGGCCTGCCTTGCCCCTGGTTTCTTGTTTTGGGTTTCTTCCCTAAGCGTATCATTGCTCCTTACCTACAGGTTATATGAACACTTTTCCTGTCATTTAAGTTATTAGTATTCATTCCCATTGTGCCCGCATCCTTGTAACAACTCTGTGAATATAAATGTTAAGTTTTGTAGAAGTATTAAGTTTCTCATGCTCCTTTTGGATAAACCCTCAATTTGGTCATCTCGTCCCCCTCACCACATTACTCTTCACTGTTATGCATTGAACCTTGTGTATTATAAATTATTGTGGAAGTGGCCAACCCATAATTTAATAAAGGCATTGTTCGTGCTGATTTTTGGTCATGGGTTTAGTCGATTATTTGTTGTAAAAAAATGGAAAGAATGTTAAGCCCACTCATGTGTCTGGTAATACAATCTGTCCTATGGAGATATTGGGGCAATGACAACATTGAAAAATCATTGTTTATGGGATACGACCTAATTTGTGTTCGATTTTGTATGAAATGAATACTTCTGTGGATGAATTATCTATACGTTGAATGAGTTTTGTGAACTAGAATGAATGGGATTTTAGGAGCGTTGTTATTTGAAGTTTCAATTTTGAATTATGTTGTACAAAGGGATCCTTTTTGGGGCCACTTCATGGAACCCTATGGCGATTTAAAATGTACTAGTGATTATATCATGGACACAGTATGTCCTTTCCTCCACTGTTTGTTTTGTTGGATATGATTATTACGATGTTGTTCACTCCTCGACTTTGTTATACACAAGCAATATTATTATTGTTAAATAATTCTTGGGAAATAAAATATAAATTGGTTGTTGTGCAAAGAAGTTTCTAAGGAAAATGAGCATCCTTGAAAAGAAACACCAGTTTGTTTTTTTGTTTTTTTTGGAAATAGGGTGTTGTTTAGTTTTGAAGTAGTAAGGGGTTTTGAATTTTAATTGATGTTGAAGGTGGAATTTTTTGATATAATAGAACAATATCCATGGGATTCCTTCCATTACACAATTTTACACAAAATACACTCCCCTCATTATCCCAATTGCATTTTTCACTCCCTATTTTGTTGTTACTCATTTTTAAGGAAAAGTCTGTATGAAAATGAAAGAAATGAAGTGGCAGTAATAAATGATTGGTATTTTGAGATATGTTTAGATACATAGTTGATTTTTTTTGTTGATTGCTTGAACACTATCCATAAATCCTTCCCCCTCCATGATATCACTTTACGCTAAATACAAGCCCTCCATACTCCCAATGACCCTATCAATTCCCTGTTCGTGTGGAAATTAATGAATGACATTTTTATAGATGGATTGCATGCGTCATGTAGTGAATAATAGAGCCAAATATTGATTTATTTAAGTATAATTTCCTGTATGTGTTATTAAGAAATTTCATGACTGGTTAAATATTTCTATAGGATGAGTTTTTTTAGCCAGGCCAGTAATGGATGAAATAATAGAGGAAAAGGTAACTGACAATGAGGCTATAAAAGGCCTCAGTTTTCTATTCACTTTGATGTTGATCCACAAGATTTAAACCAACTGTTTCAATATGGGTGTTTCAATTTGGTTGGACATGGTATATTGCATCCCCAACCTGACATACCCCCATTTCAACCTCCTCAGAATTTTCCCGACATTCTTGTTCCTCCACATGTGTCAATGCATCCTGAAGTCCTCGCGAATGATAGTTGGTAAGAAATTTTCCACCAGACTATCTCTCACTACCGTGGTTGGCCCACTGTGTCATTACCTTTACCACCACAGTTAATCCCAATTCTCAAATTGCTCATGTTGTTTCTCTAGTATAGTCCTCACACGCCAGCAAAAGATTAAAAACTGATATCCCACAACCTGTGCAATAAAAAGGAAAAACAACAACCTCCCCCTCCAATCCATCCACAAAGTATGCTAAATCTATGTCTTCATGTCTCCACCTAAAATATGACTACTCCCATGCAATCAACGAAATACAACCCCAAAGATCTAACCAACCAAGGGCTACCCCAGAAAAGTCAAGAGGACACAACAATGATAAGAGGAAATATGCCTCACATAGTAGCAGATATGGATTTTAAATGTTTTTTTTTATGATATTCAGTGGTGAAGACAGTGTTAAATGATTTCAACATATTTTGGACAACGATCTTTATTTTGGATATTTTTTGTGGATAAGATGGATATATTGTTTTCTTGGGATATGTCCTTAAATTTTGTTGATATTTAAATATTCGATTTAAATGATATCCATGGGAGCTACAAGGGTTTCATATGATCCAAATGATAAATTTTGTATTTTATATTTGATGATTGGAAAAGAGAATGATGGGAGTCACAAGGGGTCTCACCTATTTAGTAATTATTAACTATAACCTTATTTATATATGATTATTAATTATTTCTGCCTAAACTAATTAGTTAAGTTGATTTGACTTAACTAAAGAAAGTAGTTGAACTACATCAACTTATTGAGAAATAATAAAGGTTCAATGAGAGGAAGAGACAAAGGATAATAGAAGGATAATCACAAGACTAAGGTTTGCTCTCTAGCTAGTGAGATAACTTCAGTTTCATTCATTTATGAGTTTACTTGAAAGCGTAATCCTCTTGTTGACAACAGGCTCTTATTGAAGGCATCAAGATTCAAAAAACTGAATCATACTTTTCAACAACTTGTTTTAAAGGTGTTTGATTCATCCTTGATAGTCTATGTATTCTTGTCTGTTTGTGAATTAATTTTCATGGCTAATAAAGAATGTCTTGCACAGTCAAATGGAAACATTTTGTGGAAAGTTGATCCAGATCATTAGTTTCAGTTTTATTTTACTGTTAGAGTCTTTTTGTATGGCACCCATCAAAGACCTCTAAATATGACTTTGGTCCATACCCTGGCAGGGGTTTGTAAAGATAAATAAACTTTTTCTATCTCAGAATGAAATAAAATCAGATTATTGTTCTGTCTCATACATGTGTTTTCATGACTTGGTTCTTCCTTTCACTTTTGTCTCCATGTTTACTTTATTGTAAAACCTGTATACATTCTTATAACTTCGTTTAAATTTTATTTTTACATTGTAGCATATACAAATCATAAAATGAAACTTAATCCTTGGAATTAATACTTGTGGATTGAGTGAATGTTTTGAGGCTATAAACCCCGGGTGACATTCCAAAATGTCTTGTCTTAGCCAGGAAATATTTGAAAATGATTGAGTGAGCTACTCCATAGTTTTTCCTCAACATTCTTTTCGTTTCACTCGAAAAAGTTTTCATTTTCCCAAGATACAACCATTTCATTCAAGTTTGAAGGTATAAAGCCTGGAAATGCCCTTCTAAATTTTTACAGAAAATATTTTGGTTTTATTGTGTTTTTTCTTTTTTTTATTTCCATATCGCTACTCTTTTGTATATGCGTATTCTCTTTGGTGTGTTCTCTGTGAGATATCGTTAAATCATAAATAGAGGGAAAATTTTCATTTTCCGAGTAAGCTTACCGATATCTAACCCTTGTTGTTGTATAGAAATGAATTTGTTTTGTGTATGATTGCATGAAAATAAATTGTTATTGAGCACGTACTCCAAGGCCATCTTTCATAACAATAACAAAAACACCCCCAATCCTCCTTCTTAAGACTATAATGTGTTTTTCACTAGCTCACTTGGTTGAAAATTACTTTACTTAGTAAGACATCTTGAGTTCAAGTCTATTTTTTGTTACTTTTTTTTTAAAGTTCATGCATTCATTGTAAAGTGCATTTCACTTAATTATAAAAGTGAATCACTATTAAATAACTTTAATATTTTATTTTAAGTTATTTTTTGCATGCAACTTTCATTTACAAAGTATCTTCATTGTAAAAGTGATTTCTTCTTATTCTATAAAAGTGGGTGTTGGATAGGCATGTTGAATAACTAAGTTTTGAAGAGCACACACAAAAGTAGAAAAGGGAGCATTTTTTGGGGTAAAATCATAAGTTAGAGTGCATGTAAAATCAATAATAAAAACAGTTAGGAATGCAAGAGCAACATGCAGGTGAAAAGAAAGGAAAATCAACATCCAGGCACAAAGGTAGGAAAAGCATGCATGAACCATTAGGTTTTTGGGGATAAACTGTTAGGGTTTTTATCCCTAAATTTATGTATAAATATGTAATGGGTTAGGAAAGAATAGGCTACTGAGAGGTTTCTAAGAGCCTTCTGAGAGGTTTTGTTGGTATCCACAATAGTGATGTTGAAATACTGTTGCATGATTTATGTTTGAGAATTTTTTTATAATATTTGGCTGCCTGCACATTATATTGAGTGATGAAAGAACACACTTCCTAAATAAAAATATTGCAACATTAACTGAGGAGTTCCAAATTCGCCACCAGAGGAGCATTCTGTATTATCCTCGGGAAAATGGGACAATAGAAGCCTTCAATAATATTTTATAAAATACACTAATAAAGATTTGCAATGTAGGGAGATATGATTGGGACTTAAGGATCCCTGCAATATTATGGGAATATAGTACTACAAGCAAAGAGTTGACAAGACATACACCTTTTAGGTTGGTATATGGGAAAGAAACAGTAATGTCGATGGAATTTATTGTGTTGAGCTTGTGCGTTGCAGTGATTATTGATATTGTGGATTTTGGCGTAATAAAGGAAAGACTATCACAGTTGTTACAACTCGAGGAAGACCAATTTTTCCCAAGATTCCATCAACAAGTCCATAAGGAAAGAGAAAAAGTGTGGCATGATAGACATATTAAGAAGAAAAGGATTCAAGTGGGAGACTTAGTGTTTTTATATGAAAATAAGTTCATGCAACACCATGGGAAGTTCATGATGCATTGGTTAGGTCCATACATCGTTAAGTATGTGATAGAGGTAGGTGTTGTGTAGTTGAAAATGATGAATGGAGAATTCCTAGGAGGAATGGTGAATGTGATTCATCTGAAAATATATAGGGATGACCAAACATATGCATAAGAAACTTTGTACTATAATAGTGTATTATAGTAGGAAAAAGCAAAAAGAAAAAGAAAGAAAAAGGGGAAAAAGAAAAAGAAAAACAAAGGAAAAATAGAAAAAAGTAAGCAAGTTTCAACAAGAGTAAGTATGCAGAGGGAGGGAGTGTTGCAAAAATAGAATAAACCATGCAGACGAAGTGAATTACACGCAGAAGAAAAACCTCTGCAGTAAGTGAACAAGTAAGCCAAAAAAGCTGCGTGGATGAGGATGGACAAAGACCATTAAACGACATTAAAGAGAGGAAATGATAGTTCAAAATATTTAATGACAACACAACATGGAGATGCATTGTCATAAAGGGAAAAATTCAGTGGATATTGTGACAGTCTAGAAAAATCAAGGAAAAAATATAGTGAAGGATTTGGACTTAATGCAACTTTGAAGCAAGTATTGAATGAATAGTACTAAGGGATTAGACAATTAATACAAGCGGGAAGATAAAGGGACAACTGGCGAAGGGGCACAAAATTTTCACATATTAAAAAAAAACTGGTCTTTGTTAGTTGGAGTTGCATGCAAGTATGAGAGAGCCAAGAGTCATGTTGCAGATCCTGAGTAAAACCACAGAGTCGAAGAAGTTGTCACTAGTAACCAGATTACAGGGATGGCACTACAAAAGGAAACATCGTCTGTACGAAAGAAATCCCGAATGAGAGAAAAAACAACAACATGAGAGGTTGATGTGACTTCGAGAGAATCATCATCAGAGCCAAGGTTTACTAGGGACTGCATTCGTCAAGGAAGAATGATGCCAAACCAATGACATTGACGAAGGATGCCAAGTATCCATTGGTGATTCCCGACATTCCATATGGGGTCATCATCAATGAGGATATGTTAGGTAAGTTTTCATAGTTTAAATATGCGGACCATGATATCACAATCATGACAAAGTTCCCTGAATTTGCACCGGGAAAATACTTGGAAATGAAAATAGACCTAGTGATGAACCAGGATATACCTGTGCCAAAGATATGGGACAAAGGCTTGGAACAAGATGGAATACTAAATCTATTTGAAATTTCACACTTAGACATGAGTTCAAGAGGTGAAATCATGTGTCAATATTTTGTTAACCTGTGTGCATGACAATTACTTATGGCTAGACAAGACAATTTCTATTTACAAAAATCTCATTTTTCGAATCACAAGCTTATCATCATATGGGGAACACCCCACCTTCCTGTTTGTAGACAAAAATAATGACATGACTTTTTCAGAGTCCATGAGAGATAAATTTCACACAATCAGAGGGGTGCGCGGGTTAGGCGTACCAAGTATATGTTACCCAACAATAAGAATTGCGACACAAGCAATGGCGTGCAAATTACTAAGAAAGTGTAGGAAATACCAAGTGATCCCAGACATGATAGTTTCAGCTGAGAAGTGTGTAAAAGGGGTATCGATGAGCTGGGAACCATTTTTACTTAACCAGTTCCTCATTGATTGCGCGGAAGCATAAGACAGAGGCATGTAATTCCATTATTCCTATTTGTTAATTTTGATTGCATTCACAACATGGAATGAATGAGAGGATGTACAGTTTTTGGGTCTAAGAGGTAATCCATTCTTGGTCACCAAGTATTAGAACTTACGGTACATGATGAATAAGAGAAGATAGATAGACACCAACATTGAGTTCTTCCTATACAACAAAAGGATTAGGACGTGTATCTAGAATACACTATGAATTACGCCACAACTTGTAGAGGAATACACATTGGTTTCGCGATTCTAGGAAGATCATCATCACATATACATACAATCAAAGAAATACCTGAGAGAGGAATGGGTCCAAAAAAAGTAAAAAATCACATAGGAAGACATCCAACTAATTATGCGGGATTGGGACCTAGACTGGAAGGTTCTTGCGAATGAAACAAAGATGAAGCACCCTAACAATAGAGAATAAGAACAAGGTAATGGAAAAATAAATGGACAAGGATACAACACATGGGGTGTGCATAATATAGTACCAAAAGCAAGGAAAAAGAGAAAAGACAAGGATAATGGGACAACAACATTTGCATGGAAGAAGAGGAAATCCCATAGAGTACCAACTATCTACACTTTGATGGATGATGATATCGATAGGATTGATTACCAAGTGAGTTATGTCATAGAAGAGGTAGCTCAAAAAACATCATAGAAACATAAATAACTATTGTGGAAGGTGAAGGAACAATTAACGACATTGCAACAACTATTGGAGGAAGTAAGGATAGTGATAGAAGAGAGATCTGGTGAAGGACCAACAAAAAGAACGATTGGGGAAGAAGGGGCCACCACTTCTTACTTGTCAAAGATAGTAGTAGTGTGTAGAATTTTGAAGATCTCACTAGATGCAATTGAGTTCCCCATGCCATAGATACAAGAGTAGGCACAAATACTAATTCACATGGACTCAGTTGTTTCATAGATGCCCATAGGAGCACTACAAGGATTACAGACATGTATCACATAGGAAATACAAGTACACGTAGATTTGATGTCAAAGGAATTGTCCAAGGTAATAACTGATAAGGAAAAACTACAGAAGGATTATTTGACCCTTGTGCATGAGAAGGACAAGGCCAAGCAAGAAAAAGGTAGATATGATATTGAAGGATAAGGACATGACCAAGAAACATGCATAGAGGATACAAAGGTCCATCCAGAAACTATACAAGGATATTCTAGAAGTGTCGATGGTGGTAGAAGCCACACTGGAGGAACAAGTATCAAAAATCAATGAGTTCATTCAAGGTTTTTGCACCAGAATCGGGGAGTTGGAAGTGAAAAATACACCAGGGACACCACTAGAGGAGAAGGAACAAAGAGAAAAAACAACTATAACCTCATTGGAAAGCATTAAGAGTCTGGAAAGGAGTACATGAGGTTATGTGAAGAAAGTATGAATATTTGGACAAAGTTGAAGGAGGATTCAGAGATGAAGGTCATCGAGGAAAGATTAAGGAATTCATAGGAGAAGATGCATAACACCATAGGGAATATAAGTAGACTACCACCATCTGAGTGCATAATGACCATCCTATTGAATAGGCAATCGTACAATGAGTGGGAAAATCTAAGGGAAGAGCAAAATATTCTCGCACAGTGAATGGTACCCTTGCAGGATGAAGTAGTTAGGATCATAGGGGAATTGGTAGATGCACAAGGCACGATGAAGAAAGAAGCACAAGAAAATGAGGAGAAGCTCACAACCCTGAATGCGTAGGTAGTAGAGAATATTTTGGAGAAAGAAGTCGAGGTAAATAAAGAAGTCACTACATCACCAAAAAGACTCCAAAAGTTCAGGGTTCCATGGAAGGGCATGATGCAATAGTCTTAAGTGGATCGGGACAAGCTATAGGTGAGTTTTGGGGTCCTATTGGACATGCATGTTTAATAATTAACTTTTGAAGAGTGCACACAAAAGTAGAAAAGAGACTAGTTTGCAGGGTCAAAGTAGAAGTCAAAGCATGCACAAAAGCATCAAGAACAATAGTTATGCATGCAAAAGTAGAATGCAAGTGAAAAGAAAGGAAAAGCAACATTGTAAGGTAGCTAGAGAGGTAGTGGGGTCCACTATATTATTAAATAAGGCCCACTATGGTAGTTAGATATAATAAATGTAAGAGGACTTCTTAGAAGGTTATACTTCTAGAAGATTCCTCCTCTAGAATGTTCTTAGGTGATGGTAGCACTATATAAAGGGGTTCAAGCAATGTAATGAGACATGAAGAGAAGTATTGTATTTGGAGCGGTAGCTCAATAGGAGGATGCCCCCTCGAAGAGGCAAGTGAACAGGAGAGGATCCCTTCCATAATAGGATCCATTGTATGGTGTTTCCCTACCCTAAGGGTTTGATGGTAATAAATAAGATTTTGCATATTGTTCTTGTATATCTATTGTGGTGATTTTGTATTCAGTCTTTGGTTCTTAACAAGTGGTATCAGAGCACTTTCCTTGGCCGGAGTTGTGGGCAAATATTTTTTATTTTTGCAGATTTTTTTTTCGGAGCAGAAAAAAGAGGGCCGCGACATTATCAAAGTTTTTGGTGTATTTTGGTGTAAAATTTGCAGAAAAGGGTTGTATATCTGAGTTCCTCTCAGAAAAACACCCAAGTTAAAAAAAAAAATCGTCCAAAACGGAGTCCGGAAGGTCAAGATATTGAGGTTTTAAAATCTGCAATTTTTCAGGGTT
>ML784528.1:159531-169657 GCA_009831015.1 Picea engelmannii
AAAAAAAAAACATAACTATATTTAATTATTCATTATGAACTTATGAACACAAGCAATATTCTCGAAATGAGGACAAATTCTCACATCGTACTTTCAAGTAAACTAGTTTGTAAAATTGTGATACAAAGTAAGGTTGAAGATTAATATAATTTACTTTTAACTTTCCCAAACTTTAATTAATAACATAAGACATGTATTTACCCATTTGTATAACTTATTTTCTTTTCTTGGTTAAGTTTTATATTCATGCATCCTTATAGTATAGTAAAAAAATATTGAATTAGAGATTTTGAGACTTGCATTAATTATGGGAATATAAAAAATTATGACCAAATTACAATTAAGAGGGAGCTAAAATATCAAAAATATTTTATAAATGCTAATTGAGCTTATCATAACTATTTTTAATTGTTCATTATGAACTTATGAACAAAAGCAATATTCTCGAAATGAGGACAAATTCTCACATCATACTTTCAAGTAAACTAGTTTGTAAAATTGTGATACAAAGTAAGTTTGAAGATTAATATAATTTACTTTTAACTTGTCAAAACTTTAATTAATAACATAAGACATGTTTTTACCCTTTTTTATAACTTATTTTCTTTTCTTGGTTAAGTTTGATATTCATGCATCCTTGTAGTATAGTAAAAAAATGTTGAATTAGAGATTTTGAGACTTGTATTAATTATGGGAATATAAAACAAATATGACCAAATTACAATTAAGAGGAAGTTAAAATATCACAAATATTTTATAAATGCTAATTGAGATTATCATAACTATTTTTAATTGTTCATTATGAACTTATGAACACTAGAAATATTCTTGAAATAAGGACCAATTCTCACATCGTACTTTCAAATAAACTAGTTTGTAAAATTGTGATACAAAGTAAGGATGAAAATTAATATAATTTAACATGACCTAACATCAACATCAACATACAAATTAAGTACATCAACATTAACACAAAAATGTTGTGTGTGTGTATATATATATATATATATATATATATATATATATATATATATATATATATGAACACGTAAAATAACTGTTATAATGTACATATCCATTCAACAATACAAATAACTTCTATAACTAAATATCTAGTCGTAGTCTCTCAGGCGAAGCATGTTGTGGAAGAATAGGTGAAGCACCCTGCTCATCTGAGTGAGGTGAAGGAGGAGGAGGAGGAGGAGGAGGTACTGAAGAAGAAGCGCAATCACCACCCTGATCTTCAACATCACCATGATCACCTACACCATGATCAACATTAGCACCCAGAGAACGAGAAGGAGGTGTTGAAGAAGAATCATCGCTATCACCTAGAGGAGGACTAGGAGGAGGTACTAAAGCAGAAGTGTTTCCATCACCACCCTCATCATCATCAGTGTTGGAAAATGTTCCATCCCTCATCCCTACTAGTAACTTGGAAGCTCCAACGATATGACACATAAGAGACGTCATATCGCACGACAAGTTCATCCAGAGCTACAAGAGATCAAGGTCATCCTTGATGTCTCTCATCTAGATAGGGTGGACTCTCGTGCCAACCAAAATTGCACTCAGTCTGTCACACACCTCCATCCTATATATGAGATTTGGCTTATGCTGCGTTTCGGGTGGTATATGCGGTTGAGGACCCTGACCTTCCGCAGCCTCAACCACATCCTCATCTGCATCAGGTGGCGGGGGATGAGGCATGTCCCCAACAAATGTGCCAACATATGCAAAATATAACACAAGTTAAAAATTAGTCGACAATTTCATTAAAAAATTTAATAAAATACGTTAAAGAACATACTAGAATAAAATTTATTCGAATTAATTAAGACAATAAAATGAAAATACAAGATTAATTTAAATATTACCTCAATCATTTGGTGGCCCATCTGATATGAAGAGGATGTTGAGACATCTTCGCCAATCCATCCCTGCATAAGGGAATGTCACCATCACGAAAACATGATCTGCCTCACTAGATAATAGATCAAGTGCCTCCTTGGAAATCCTAGCTAGAAAATTGGGCATGCCCCTCTTTGGCATCATCTTGCCCCACATGTGCATCCACACCTCACTCATCAACCTAGGAGGCCAACGGAAAAAAACTAGATCTCGTCTCTGGAAACCACTAAAAAATAAAAATAAATAACTCTGAAGCGAATGGGAAGTTATCCCTCCCATCTATCATAGCTCGGAATCTATCCAGTTCTATACAAAATTGTCTCAAGAAAATGGCAGACCACCTAATAAGTCGCAGCCTATGTATCAAAGAATCAACATAATATAAAAGTGTGCAACTAATGCACTAACCATCACCAATAAAGTGTGAAATGGTCAACAATAACAATGAGAGGCACCTAATTTTCTCTACACCGAATGAGGCAATATGTAATTGTCCACCAACCACCTGAAAATCACTAGGAGAAGGTGTATCACATGTAATATACCTCTAATAGTAGGCAATATGAATCTCATCTGCAGCACCCACTGGGACATCAGGAAACTGGGGAAAATACTCACCTCTCCTAGATAGCCCAGTGATAAAATAAATACCCTCCTCAGTGGGACGATACCATTGATGAGGACCAAATCTAAATGTCTGCTAATGGGCATCCCATTGATGGATCAGTTGTGCAAGAAAGGCAGAATTCCCCTTTAGGGATGTAGCCTCCTCGTAGTACTTGAGGAGGCCTACATTCCTCAAGAGTAGCCATGTAGCTATAGTACTAGGTCAAGGGTACAAATCCCTCTCCCTCTCTCTAGCCTCCCACTCTCAAACCATATTCATGTACTGATCCAGTCTTTGTTGTTTCTCCTCCATTCACTGACGTCTCTGCATAATTAACATATAAATTACGTCAATGTCAAACATATAAACATAACTTTTTTTCAGTAAATGCGAAATTTATTTCAAAATATATAAACATAAATTTTGTCAAAAAAAAACATTAATCTTTGTTGTGCCTGCAAAACAATAATGCACCGCCCACGATGTGCACACATATCTTATGCACCACATGCAAAGTGAAATTTATTTTAGCTGGTGCGTAGTAATTATCAAAGCACTGGGGCACCCCATTGTGTATGCACCGATGCGTTATATATCACGAATGCATCGCTCTAACACTATCTATTTTCCACGGTGGGTCTATTATTATGTACGCATAGATGCGTTACATATAAATAACACACTGCTCGAACAAATATCTATTTTAAATGGTGCATATAGTATTATGAACGCGTCGATTCGTTCCATATAACCAATGCACCATTCAATGAAAACTATTTATTTTCGCAGGTGCTTTCATAATAAATGCACTGATGTGTTCGTTATAAAAAATGCATTGATGCATTTATTCGGAGCATACAGGTGAAAATAAATAGTTTCCATTCAACAGTGCGTATATCTTTATGAATGCACCAATGCATACATATAAAGGATGCACCATTTAGTTGTAACTATTCTATTTTAAATAGTGCATATATTTTTATGAATGCACTGATGCGTTCCCTATAACCAACACACCGTTGAAAATAAAGTATTTATTTACACCGGTGCATTAAAAATAAACGCACTGGTGCATTCGTTATCAACAACACACCGGTGTGTTTATTCGGCATGCACAGATCAAAATTAATAGCTTCCATTCAATAGTGTGTATAGTTTTATGAACGCACCGGTGCATACATACAAATGACGCACCTTTCAATGGAAACTATGTATTTTGGATAGTGCGTCTATTACTTTGGATGCACTAGTGCATCATTGGTAAGTACGCACTGGCGCATTCCATAATACGACGCACAGTCAAAAACATAATATACATGATTTGTGCAAGACGAATGACTCAAATGTATCACACATCATTTTTTTTTTTTAAACAATGCAAATTTAACTCAATTTAAAACTTTAATCCTCTAAAAAGACAATGTACAAAGAAATAAAGAATTCACTTGGACATTTTCTCGTCGAGGAGGCATCGTTGGGATTTAGTGAAAAAAATAAAATTCTCCCATCATATGGAAAAATTGGAATCCCACGAACTGAGAACCAAATGGAAACAATGCAAGAAATGGAAGCACTGACGATAATGCGCTTTAGTTGGGAAAAGGTGGCACTGATGCTTGAGAGATTCTTTGTAGTGGAAATGGTAAAAATGGTTTTTAACTGTCATTTTTTTCTTTATTTAACCATGTTCTGGTGCGCTCGCGTTAAGCGCACTAGTGCACAAAACTCCAGATAATGCACCATTACTTTTTAAAAACATTGTGACATTGCACCATAGGGAGTGCACCAGTGCGCCCTCAGGAAAAATGCACACTATAATATTATTTTTTTAAACGAAGAATGTGTAGTTGTTTGTTGCGCACCGGTGCACCTGTTGTATGTGCATCGGTTCCCACGATATTTTTATCGCCTATTTTTATTTAAACCATGTATTGGTGCGTGCACGTTAAGCGCACCGGTGCTAATTGCTACAAACATTGCACCATTTCGTTTTAAAAACACGTGATAGTGCCCTATATGGAATGCGTCGGTACACCACTAGGACAAGGTCGTACCATTATGTATTTAAAAAAAAACTCAGACTCTGGAGTTGTTTGTTGTGCATTGGTGTTGCAAGGGGACAACTGCGCAATGATATGCATTTTGGAAGAAAAACACAAGACGTCGAACCTGTTTTTTGTGCACCGGTGCTTTCGATATGATTTTATATGATGCACACCATTTTTTTATTTGTTTTTTAAATAAATCTACAATGGTGCACCATTTTCTATTAACGTCGTTGCGTTTATATATGGTGGTGCACCAGTGTAGTATAGTCTTATAAACACATCGTTAAAAAAATGTCTGGTAAAACATTTTCCAGTGACCTCCATTATAAACAGATTTTTGGGCTATTTTTATAGGGGCTTCCGCAAAAACCTCCGCTATAGGGTCTTTTCCTTATAGTGTTAGGTTAAATTGTGTTTCTTAGTGTGTTTCCTTAGTATTCATTAGTATGCATTTGTAATCCGATGGTCATGATATGTTCCTGATATAGAGTGATCTGATGACTCATATTCTCCTTGATCTTAATGGCTACATTGATCTGTGGATTAACACCCAATTCTTCCATGATATCTATTTAAAGAACATGGAGGGTCATTTGCTAATGATCAATTGTGAGAAAATCTCTTGTAACTATCTCTATAATATTTCTTGTTGCATTAATAAATTTCTCCAATTGGCCACGTTGGTTGGGGCGGTTGATGTTTCCCTGTAGAATTTTACCATGTAAAAACATTGGTGTGTTAATATTTGATATGGTTGTGTGAGTGGTTACTGAAGGTGTTTGTCCTCTGTTGGAATACCTATATTGTCAAACACCCTCATGAAGATGAGCACCCTCCAAGGGAGCCATGACAATGTTATGTGTTTTTCTTGGGTACCATAAGTACTTCCCACTTCAAGTCACCCAAGAAAAGACCCCTAGGAAAAGTAGCTAAGGATACCACTTTGTAATTGACAGCCATTGGGAATAGTAATCAATTAGGATGTTATGTATGGGTAGGGAATATAGGACTAAGTCCTAGACCCAAAGTGCCAAAATAAGTAGTGTCACCTCGAGGACTCGCCTCTTCAACTAAAAATCCCATACACACATATCCCACCAATATAAATGTTAGAGGATAATTTTATCTCTCTCTTTAAGGAGTTTCTAGTTGTGTTTTGCATTCTTGGAGAGTTTAAACATAGTTACCGACTTAAAGAGAAACGTGACCTCGAAACGAGAACTCTAGCCCCCAAAAACCATAATTTTGTGTAAAAAACATCTAAATCAACCTTAGAATAAAAAAGTGGTGCTACCGATAGAAACCTTTTTCAGGGGATGACTAAAATTGCGACTTGTTTGAAATTGTGGCCTTTACAAGATGACAAAACCTTAAACTGACCCTTGAATTGAAAAATGATGCTATCAGTAGCACCAGCTTTATTTTTGGAGTTAAAACTATGACTTGATTGGAACCATGGCCTTGACAACATATACCATTGCCAAAAAAAACATTGAAATTAACTCCTAAATCAAAAGTGGTGTCAGCTAGAAATTAATTAGTTATTTTTTAAAATAAATTCACATTAAAAAAATACGTTCTCTATGCCCTGGGTGCCTATGGAATGTGAATCTTTCTTTAGTGAAATAGAAGTTACGTTTTTTTTTTTTTAGGAAAAACATTACATTAAAAAAATAAAAAATAGAAAAATAACAAATGAACAATAATCCATTTTTTCATCAAAAATGAAAAAATAACCATTTTTCATATAAGAAAAAAAGAAGTAAAAAAATGCCATTTTCCATTAAAAAAAAAAAATTTCACAAACACACACACAAAAAAAAACACCTAAAATCACTAGCGAAAAAAACAAAATTAAAAAAAACACAAATCCAAAATCTAAAACACAAATTAAAATAAAATAAAGTAAGAATAAAATAACCTAAAAATTAAAATAAAGTAAGAATATAAAATTAAAATAATTGAAAAAAATAAAAATTAAAACAAAAATTAATTAACACCCCCCCCCAAAAAAAAAACTTAAAATTTTTAAATTTAGTTTTTTTAGTTTTTAATTTTTGTTTTAATTTTTAGTTTTAGTTTTTTAATTTTTTAACAACCCCCCCTCCTCTTCCTCCCTTCTTTGTAAAATTTGATTTTCTTCAGTCTTTATCCTTGAATCTTGTGGGCTTAAACAAGTTAATAAATCTCCCTTCTCCTAATTGCGCTTTGGCCTGCTCTCTACCTTTTTCTCAATGTCCCCCTCTATCTAGTCTCTCCTTTGCACAAGCCCCAAACCCTCAATGTTTTCCTCTCTCATCCCAAAGTAAAGACTCCTCTCTAATGTCGAATGAAGAGTCCATTTGCTACTAATTACGTTTCTGAGTGATATCCTATGTTGGCCATCCAGACGCCCCTTCCCATGGTTTGGGTTTAAACCTGCCCATCGACCACATTTCAAAAGAGAGAGGAAGGAAATATTTTCTCTCAAAAGATCAATCTCGAGCGACCATGGATGTCGTGGCTGATAGACAAATTTCCATCAAAGGGGCACTTAGAGCATTTCTAACCCCTGAAGGGGTTCCCAGATAAAATTTCTCTCTTTTAACTGTCAGGGGTTGGAGAGCCCATACAAGTGTCTCCCCCTCCAAAGGTCGTTGGATATTGCACAGCCTGACATTGTGATGTTACAAGAAACCATACGGTAGAGGCTGTAAATGTCCTGCTCTTGACAAGGCTACAAAAGGGATGGTCGTTTTGTGGGTTGGATGCGCCAGGTCATTCTAGGGGTATGGCAATGGGATGGAACCAAAAATCCATCAAAATTGAATCCTCTTGGGGCTTCTTATATATTCAAGAGATATCAATCTATGTAGAATATTTTGGGAAATCCTTTATGATTCTCAATATTTTTATCCCCACTTAGGATCGCCCCCTATTTTGGAATTCCATTCTTGCAAAGTCCTTCCTAAAAGATTGTTTTCTCATTTTAGGTGGGGATCTAAATTTTTTCATTGGGGAGACTGATTCTTGGGGGTAGAGGGTCCAGGTTGACTCTCTTTTAGATTTCATGAAACATAAGTTGGGAGAAGCAGGATTAATAGACATTTTCCCTACAAATCTTGGCCCCACTTGGAGAAATAAGCGACTGGGTGAAGATCATATATCAAAGTGACTGGATCATTTTTTAATCTCAAATTTGATGGTGGAAGAACCTTTTTTATTAAGAAAATGGGTAGGGTCAAGAGGGGAATCAAACCACTACCCAAGTTTTTTGGAAGTAGTAGGAGCCACTAGAAAACCAACTAGCCCTTTCAAATTCAACTCCAACTGGTTAAAAGATGAAAGATTCATAAATCTGGTAAAGGAAATTTGGGTTCCTTTAGGTCCAATAGAGTGTGCAGTTGTTCAATTCACTCAGAACCTAAAATCCCTAAAAGATGCAACAAAATCCTGGGAAAAAAGGAAAAAACAACAACTGAAACAAGACATTTTAAACACAGAAGAAACTCTATAATCCCTCTATGATTTTGAAAGGGGGGGTTTTTCCTCCCTGAAAGAAAAGGAGGCCCTTTTATCCCTGGAAAATAATCGTAGGGTGCTCCTCCTTGCCAGGGAAGAAGAATGAAGGAAAAAGAGTAGGGAGTTATGGATTCAAAGCGGGGATGGAAATACAAAGTTCTTCCAAAACTATGCAAAAGGAAAGAAACTGGAAAACACTATTTGGGGGCTAAAGGATCACTCGGGAAGGCATCTTTCATATTTTGAAGATTTGGCTAGGAATGGATCACAACTCTTTAAAAATTTATTTTCAGTAGACAAAAGAGTTTCCATAGATTCCATAATTCAGATGGCTTTACTCTTCCCCCTCTTTTTTGAAGAGGAGGAAAATATTGAGCCTATGGCTGAATTGACCGAAGTAGAATTAAAATAAGTCATTCTCAGTTTCTAAAAAGACAAAATTCCAGGCCCTGATGGTTGGTCCATGGATTTCTATGTTGGCCTGTTCGACTACATAGGTCAGGAAATTATCAAAGTTATATAATAATCAAGAGTCAACGATTCAGATACCCTTCCTTCAACACCACTTTCATTGCCTTAATTTGAAAACAAGATGTTCCAGAAAGTTTGGATGCGTATAGGCCCATCTCTTTGTGAAATTGCATCTATAAAATAATTGCAAAAATCATTAGCAGAATAATTTTGGGTTCCTCTTTAAATATGTCTCCCAAGAACAGTTCGGGTTTTTAGAGGGCATACAAATACATGAAGCAATTGGAGTTTCACAGGAATCTATGCACAACATAAATACACAGAGATTAAAAGGAGCAGTGTTAAAGATCGACCTTTCAAAGGCCTTTGATCGAGTCAGATAGATATTTTTAAAACTACTTCTCATGCATGTGGGATTTGTTTTTTCCTTCATAAACTGGATCATGAGATGCATCACTTCGGTCTCTTTTGTTGAGCTCATAAATGGGGCAGATTCACCATTCTTCTATGCAGAAAGAGGACTCTAACAAGGATGCCCCCTTCCCCCTTCTTTTGTTGTTGGTATTTGAAGGTCTCAACATGGATCTTTCTTAAACAAAGAATAACAAAAGTTTCCCAGGTATTCCCCTCACTCCCCTTCTCCCCCTCTCTCATTTGTTGTTTGTAGATGATGTTCTAATATTATGCAGCAGTTTAAGAGGTGATACTAAAAAACTGGGCTCCATTTTATACCTTTTTAGCATGGCTACGGGGAAAAGTGGATCTCAAATATTCAAATTTTTGGTGACTCACTGGTGGTCATCAATTGGATGCGGAAAACCCAACATATTCATAATTTAATCCTTTCTACTATTATGGATGAATTATTCACAATTGTAAACTCATTTACAAATCTGTCCTACCAACATGTCTATAGGGAAAGGAACGTCAAGGAAGACTCCTTATCTAAGGAGGGTACTTTCATGGATCATGGGTAGTGGCACATCCTAGAGTTCAAGGATGAACAAATTTCTTTGCATTCCCATCAACCATTTATAGAGCATGTGTTATCAGAGAGGCTTTTTCTACCAACAATGCATTTCTCTATGATGTTGGTTTATGGATCCTACAATATTTATGTTTTTTTTAGCTCTATATGGATAAAGTTTTTTAGTCTTGTTATTAAGGTCAATAACATGAGTTCTATTCTATATTTTTCATAGTTATTGGCGTAGACTTACTAGAATCTTCCCTAAGCAAGATTTATTTAGACACGTGTTCTTTGTGTTTGAGCTTCTTTTATGAGCTCTTCAATGGTCTTTTTGTATTCAACCTATGATGCAAGGTTTTTTTGATGGATTTAAGTCAATGGATCTAAATGCATGACCAACATGCATTCTTCAGAATGTAAATTTTATACATATTAATAAAATTTACGCTTTTTTCCTTTGGAAAAAAAAATGTTTGGCTTTTTTAATAATTTTTGTTAAAATTTTAAATTTTAGTTTATTTTAAATTTTAATTTCTTTAAATTTTAAATTTTTAGTTTATTTTTATTTTCTATTTTGTTTTTTGTTTTTTTCTATTTATTTTAATGTTATATATATAT
>ML784528.1:175656-201605 GCA_009831015.1 Picea engelmannii
ACTTATTGTTCAATTAAATTAGAAATTAGGTCTCCATCAAGAATTCAAACATGAAATTTGTTACAAAGATCAAAACTATATGCAATGCAAACACTATTTGTTTTTTTTTCTCTTTGAAAAATGTCAATATGCAATCCTACCATCCAAACAACTTTTAAGAGAAAATGTAATTAACTAAAGTACTACTAGAAATGAAAGGAAGTGAAAGAGGGAAACAAAATGATGTTTTTTTTTTCTCTTTTCTTACAAATGAACCTAAATTCACTTGATAAAGCACAACATGAAATAAAACCCTACTCACTGCAGACCTTAACCTCTCAGAACAACCAAACAACCAAATTGAAAACCAAGAAAATAGGTGGAAAATGAAAATTTCAATGCTATAGGAAGTACATTCTTCTTTTGTGAAGGCAACAGGCATGCATACTCTCTTTCTGTGAAGGAAAGGTGCATGTGTATTGTTTATGAAGGAAAGGTGAATACATGCTTTGTATGAGGAAAAAAAATTCACAATAATCCTAAAAATTTCCCTAAACAATGATCTACAAGAAACAAAGCAAGGTATTAGTAGCAATGACTACCAAATACCCTAAAAGAAATCTAAGAAACAACGAAGGAAAACCTTACTAAGAAGAACTCAAGGAGTTCTTCCCATTGGATTTGTTAGTTCTATTGTTGATAAAACCATCCTAATTGATAGGGTCAAACTAACACAAAGAGAGGAAAATTGTAACAAACTTATTTTCCCAAAGTTAAACTTTATGTAGCATCCTCATTTTTAATCCCTAATTTAGCAATGTATAATGCAAATAAGATGTATGGTTGTAGGCCAAGCGAAGTAATATGTAAACATTGTATATCTAAAATAGTAAAAATAAATGTATCATCGACAATAGATGGAAATAGAGGGAGTGATGGGGGTTACGTTTCCACAAGATAGGGGTGTCTAAGGGGTCCAAGGGGGGAATCATTCATGTGTATTAATCCTAACCCACTTTTCTAAAATTGTTTATTTTGTATGAACCTTCTAATTTCCTTTTGAGTGTATTAAAGATCCAATCACTAAATAGATTTAAGAGAGTTGATGTGAAAAGCCACCTCACATAGTTATTGAGATCATGGGGCTAAGTACAATCAACATTGGGAAATGTGGAAGTCAAAATGAATGGTTAAAAGGAAAAATTGAATGGGTATTGTAGGTAGTTTTTTTAGTCAGGTTTTGGAAGAGAAAGAGGGTGTTGAGTGCTAGATCTTGAAGACAACCATAGTGGGGTTTGTGGGTAGCTTGTTGGAGCTGTAATTGCATGAAGAATCATATTGTTAGGCATGTACAACAAATTTCTATGTAAGAAATTACCACCGTGCAAATGAATTGTTGCTGAGAGTTTTCTATGGCAGTTGTGAGTCCCTGGAGTCCCCAACAAGACATATTCCTAGCCAACCTATGTTGGAGTCCCGGAGGGAAGTGGGAAGGCATGGGTGAGTGTGTGCAGAGAAGGGGTATCCCATTCCTTGGGTTTTGCATATTGAGGGGAATAGATCTGGTGGATTGGGATATATATATAGGAAAATATAGCTTGCTATGGGTTATATTGGGATATGAGTGGATAATAGAAACACCCTTTTCTTATGGATTCCTAGCCCTAACTTGGGAGTGATTTACTATTGATATTTGGAGCAACAAATTTGGAACGTCCATCCTATACAGTTGGTTGAACCTTTGATTAAAAATATAATTATTGTTGGATTACTGAGGGGGGGTGAATCAGTAATAGCGTAATTATAATCCTTTTTCTTCAAATGTTATATCAATGTAGAATTATTATCCAATAATAAGCAGTAAGAAATAAACAATCACACACATACATAGTACACCCGTGTTTTACGTGGAAACCCAAATCAGGAGAAAACCACGGAATGTTTTTTCTTATATGTCTTGAAGAATTACATTTATTGGAAGCACCAAATTCCTTTGTTTTCTAGCTACAACTGGAAAGAGGCTCCAACCCCCTAGTTTCTTAGGCTACAACCTGAGGGAAGCTCCAACTCCCCAATTCTCTGGCTACAACTAGAAGGAGGCTACAACCCCCTATGTTCTCCGGCTACAACTGGAAGGTGGCTACAACCACCCCTCCTTGCCCCATCCTACCACCTTGAAGTAGAAGTAGAATGATGGAACCACTGTCACACTATCACTGTGAGATATACTGCTGTAAACCTATACCAATAAATCTAAACCATGCATCAACCTGTACCTCAACCTGTAATTAGCCTGTACCATAAACAAGTGCATCAACCATGCACTAACATGTACCAAACAGCCTGTAATCAACCTATACCATAAACAAGTGCACCCAACCATGTACCAAGTATGTACCAATCATGTGTCAACTATTCATCAATTATGACTCATCAATATGTACCAATATCATCAACTATACACCTCGTGTATGTGCCAACTCATCAACTACTTGTCTCAACCATGTACTCAACATGTTACTCAACCAAAATCCCTCATCAATTTCATCATCCAAATCTGATTTGTAGCTCTATAATAGACCTAGTGTATATGATCACATTCCTGAAAACCTTCCTTAACTTTAACAAGAGACTAGCATTTTCATCAAACTTTTCTTTAGTCTCACATGCCTAGTTTTTGATTAGTCAACAACCCTAACTTGAAGTAATCATAACTTTGAACATGTAATGTATAAAGATCTGAAACTGACACATAATTTTCTTTAGTGTGTTTTATTGAATTCATCCAGGTGTCACTACTTTGAACCTCTCAGAAAAGGAGTTATAGAAAAAATGGCATACGTTGCTGAATTTTGGCTTATTCTAGAGAGCGACCTTGTAGAGCGTGCCCTGCATGAAATATTTGTTGAATTGATTTGAAACTATTACATAGAATACTAAATACTGTACCCTAACAAACACATTTTTTCTCATTGAATTTGAATCTGTTATGAAGAAGTTATGACGTTGTTGGTAGCCATTTTGCATTTTTATCCTATCCTTATAAGATGCCTACACCAATGTTTTGCAACCCTTGATTTTCATTGCAATCTTTGAATAAAACGACACTATTATTTAGTGCATTTGCACACCTCCCTTTATTCTTGTTTTCATGATTGCAAGCGTGAAAATTTTGATTTCGAAGTCACATTAAAATCGTCACTAGATTATTTTGGTTACTCTTGTCTATGTGTTCACTGCATTTCCAATTTAATTATAGTTGTACAGTTGGCAAGATGCCAAGATATTTACTCATTTGGCATTCTGTTGTTGTTAATATGATTTCATTTTTATAAGATTGTGATGATATTATAATGACTGTCATTGGGTCATTAATATATTGATGGTTTGATGTTCTATGGTCTTTCATTGATTTCATGAAAACACATTGACGTTGTGGTTAGAACCTTGGTGTAATCATTTCATACAACACATATTTGATATGATCAAACCCTTAGTGTTGATTTTGAATCATTGTTTTCATTTTAAAACTATGCTGAAACTATTGCTTGCGCAAATGTTTGGTCGACTTACCATATATTTCATTAATTGTTTGAATGGCATAGTTTTTAACATATGCAATAGTGATTTGAATCGCTATATGCGTCGTCGGTTGTACTATGGGAAATGACTATTTTGCATGGGTTGATCTAGCTCCACAACCCTCGCACACTCAGGCATTAATGCCTTCCCCATATCCTGGGTTAACTCTGTTGTTTTTGGGTAAGCCTGTGAGCTATCGACCCTGCGTATACCCTGTTCAAACCCTTTCCCGTTCACCCAGCTCACCGTGTGCTTCTTTCTATGGCACTGGTGGTGCACATAGAGCCAAATGGAAGCCAAACATTCCTTTTGTTCGACAATGCCCGTAAAGATTTGGAAAATGGTGGTTGGCTGGTGTTTATCCAAATATTCAAGGGTTTCAACCTTTCAGTTGCCCAACAATTCACCCTCACCTTCGACGGAAGCAGGGCTAAGGTCAGAGACATACAGCTCGAGTTCAATGAGGAATTTGTAAGCTCAGCTATAGGACTACCAGGTATATGGAAAAGGTGGTTTAAAAATTCCAAAGTAGACGAGGTGTCGTGCCTCTCCTTTTCACATCAAGGAAGATTGTTTCTTGTGACAGAGGTATGCCTATCACTACCCTCAAACCCAGGTGGCACAATCTTTTGGCAATCGTTAAACAGTTTGTGACCTGCAAAGGTCGGTATGGCTTGGTATTTTTATATCATCTTCGGTTATTGATGAATTTTATAGGCTACCCTATGAATATGCCATATTACTTCTTGTGTAGTCTTTACATGATGTCCAAAAGATTCAAGCGAGAGAAGGCTGATAGTAGCCTTTTTCATCACTGCTTGATCAAGATAATTATCATCCACCATTTGAGTCTTAATGGTGACTGTTGGCAAGCCTTCCTATCTAGGAATGGCTTTACCACTCCCGAGTCTGTCCAGGTGGACAAGGTTGTGGTTACTAAAACATTGGTTGGACCGATCGTGCCACTTCATATCCTTCTACCCCCTGTCAAACCCTCGGATTTCCCCGACATAGACCTACCCGATACCGTGGCCGACCCGTGTGCTAAAGAAAATGCTAAGGCCATCAAAAGGCCTGTGAGGAAGAAAGACAGGGGTGATGCTACTATCAACAGTAAAGGTGAGAAAAATGCTCGATGGATATCGAGATGTACTAGGAACAAACCCAAGCAAAATGTTGATCAGAAGCCCATAGTGTTGAGTGAGGACTCAGACTCCGAAATTGAGCGTTTTCTAGCCGAAGAGTACCCCTATTCCCATGGCTTATGCTCTAAGGAACCCTATGACTATGTTTCTAACTTACCTCCATGCCTCAAAAATGACCCTAATTACCCGGGAATCAAGCTGCATAAGGAAACCCCTGGTAACTTGAACAAACCCTCGCCTGTGTTGACAAAACCCGATCAACCATCATGTACACAATGTAATGCTTGGATAGAACGTTATTACACCGACGTTCCCCTGTTACAGTCTAAGATCAAATCGTTAGAGGAACAAGTTATAGTGTTGTCAAAAGAGAGAGACATGCTTCAAGCCAACGAGAAGAAACAAAAAAACACCGGTTCAATTGTTTTCAGAAACGTCGAGGCAACAAAGGCCTTTGTCAATTCAAAATTATCATGATCGAGTTGTTTTTCTTACTGCCCAGGTATGAATTTCAATATTAGTTTTGTTTTATGAGTTGGTTTGAATTAATATAATCGATTGGATTTGCTTTCAATAGCTCTGTTTGTTTTGATAGATTCAAAACGACTGTTATTTTCAAAAATGATATCGTTGTGAATCATGTACAGAAGATTTGTTTGCTAATATCGGACACAGCTATGATTTGGTTTATGCGATTTTATTGTTCTCAGCTTAGTATAAATGATTCGTTTGTTTTTTATTCTGTTTAATTTTCTTTTGAAACAATTTTCTATGCTTGAATCAAGGTAGTTGATTAGGTTTGCTTTCGATTAGTTCTGTTTGTTTTTAATAGATTCAAAACAATCTTGTTGACTTCGATTTACCAGGAACGATTATGTTTTGTATTGAACCAATATTTTCGTTTGGATTATGATTGCATTCGACCTGTATAAAATATTTGTTTCCTAAAATCGTGTGGCTATGTTTTGATTGATACGATTTTGCATAACGATTGTGTCGGCCCCAAACTGTTTCGATTCATTCCTGTTTGATTTAATTTGCAAATGATTGTTGCGTGACTTGAATTAGCATAATTACTTGTATGAATTGGATTGGTATCAAAGATAGACTTAATACTTCTCTGTTAGTTTTGATTTTGAAAAACGATTCTGTTAAGTTCAGATTGACATATTTTGTCTCTATTGAATTCGTATGAAAAACTTGGCTAAATCGATTATAGTCTGTTTTGAAAATTGGTTCAAGAGATGATTTCTTTGGTTCCCCAACTGTCAGTTGATTCTCTTTGCTCCCAATTTGCAATAAAAAACGTTTGACATTTTGAATGTATTCTTGTCATCATTCAGTTAAGAAACCACGATTTTGTTTGTTTCAATTTGCATACAAGTTTGGTTTGGTGTGGCATGAATGATTCGCTCTATTTGGAATTAGTAATTAAATATTTGGTTTAATAAGTCAAATATAATTCTGTTAAGATTTGGATTGATTTTAAATTGATTCTGTGCTCAAATTAGACCAGCTACAGAATCGCAAGATTCTGTAGCTGGTCTTAAAGTTTAGATTTTTGTTAATTTTATCAATAAAATATCCTCTAAACTTGTCTATTTTTGTCCACTTTAAGGTGTATACGAATTTCAATAATCAATTGGGCATGTTGTGGAAGTTTAGGAGATACTTTAGATATATTTTTGTTTTAGGTTGTTATCTTGAGTCAGAAATAGAGACTTGGGATATTATCCCCAGATTTTTTGTAAACTGTTTTTGATCATTACCACAGGGATGTTTTACCCTGTGGTCTTTAAATACTTGTCATTTTTTGTAATGAACCCATCATCATCATTGTTGGGAGAACCAAATTATGGATTTATAATAATACAGACTGGGATGAAAGTTGATGTCTTGTAACAGCTTTAGCTTTCAATATATCCAACTTTTATTTCAAGTTTTCTTCATATCAGTTTGCAATTAATTATCGACTACTTTAGCTATCATGATTCATTGCATTTTGATGTGATTTGGTTTACGTGTTATCCATATCTGATCTCTCTTATTTAAAATAAAAAAGTATAGCATTTACTTTGTTTCAATTTAATGAACTAAAGATTTATCTTCTTCGTTAATTGAATTGTTTTGTACAAATCTTCAACAGGGATTTATCTAACTGCGATGATTTGTAAATTATAAGATTGTTGTAATTTTTTATGTCTTTTTTGTCCTGTCACTTATATTTGAAGAGAACAGTTGCTTCCTATTTACGAGAATCTTGTGGAGAATTTGGTGTGGGTTTCCTCCCTCCGAACAGCTAAAACAACTATTGCATACAGGACAAACCTGAAGCGTTACTTTAGGTCAGCTTGTTATTTGTTATTTAATAGTTAATTTATTAGTGTTATTTAAATAGTTTAGATAGATATATGTATAGTTCAGATTTATAGTTAGAGTTATTATTTTAGTTTCTTAGCTTAGATATTTTTTTTATTTCTTTCTTATAAAATTATAAAAGGTCAAAAAACAATAGCTTTGTTGTCTTAGGACAGTCTACAAATAATTTTTGTAGGTTTTCATTTAAATCTGTAATCTGTAAATATTGTACATTTGTAGTTATGTCTAATTCTGTTGATAATTGAACTTTTAATTTTATAGAATTATAATTGTATAGTTTAGGTAATAGATTGTATATATATATTTCAGTTTATATTTTTTAGTTTGCTTTAGTTTTTTGTTTTCATTTAGATTAGTTCCTTAGTGTAGTTTTCTTTTGTTTTCCTAGGACTTATATTGGCCAATGGAGCCGCTAAACACGTCAGGGTGGATCATCTCAAACGGCTTGGGTTATTTAGACAACCCCGGACCGGATCCACTCTTCCAAATGGCGAGTGTTCAATTTTGCCTGTCAACAAATGGCGCTAGAAGGAGGGCCTGCAATTTATTAATGGAACGAGGCAGTCATAAGACTCCTCCACCACCTAGTCGCTCACCTATAGTGACAAGAATTCATTCGAATGACAACATCCCCCCTCAAATAGAAACCAGATCAAATGACGATCCATGGATCACAGTCGAACCAACAACCCCAAATCCTACAGGTGGTGACATACAAGAGATTGTCCGCCAATCTCTCATAAGAACACATAGTGCCTTAGCCCATTTGAGGCAACCAAATTGACCTTTGAACCAACCTTTATATTTACCTGATATCAGAGAACAACTCAGAGGCACTAACCTCACTGTAAACCCTACAGATCCAATCCTCACTCCTGTTGTAGGGGGATCTGGAATACCTCCCTCACCACCCCCATCATCCCCTTCTTCTTCGGGAGGAGACTCTTCTGACAAAGGCAGTTCCTCTTCTCATCCTTCCACACCGCCTACACCAATGGTAAACCAGAACAATCCTTCCAGACCTTGGCTTGACCAGGATGTCGTAGTCGTACCTGGGGTTCAGCATCCCTTACCCAAACATACAGAGAAATGGCTTCCCAAGTTTGACCCTGACTTTAAATAGATCGCATAAGATCACATTAAAAAGTTTATGTTAGCCATAAGACTCCGCAATGTCGAGCATGAAGACATAGTCTGTAGGTTGTTCCCCTACACTTTCGAGGGAAATGAATCTACTTGGTACTTTTCCCAGCAACCCCATACCATCGTGTCTTGGGAAAAGTTTGAGTCATGCTTTTTGGAAAAGTTTGGAGATGATAAAACCCTGGAAGTCCTAGTTATGGAGCTTTCTAGCTTAAGAATGAACCCAAAAGAGAAAATTAAAGACTTTAATCAAATATTCTTAACACTGAAGAATCGAATCCCTACGGATTCTATGCCTGCCAAGAATCTTATCATAGCATACTATACTAAAGCCTTGCATCAAAGTATAGCTATTTGGGTGAAACGATCTAAGAAAGCCATGTTGTCAGAGGCCTTCGAGGAGGCCATCCAGATTGAAAAAGATATACTTATTTTAAAAGACACCACTAGCAATGAAACAGAGACTAGTTCTTCTTCCAAAAAGAAGATCGAAATCCTCCCTAGACCTACTCAAAGTAAAACACAACCTGAAAGCTCTGATTTAGAAAATTTAACTAAAGTCATTCAAAAACTATCAAATCAAGTTATAGACTTGAAAAGGATGATCGAAGAAGCTTCTTTGAGAAAAGTACCTTACAAACCCCCATTCAGAAAGCCTTTTCCCACCAACCGACCTAATCCAACTACTGAGGGCCTTAATCTAGAAAGTCTGCAATATGCCCTTCAAACAATTCTAGAAGCCCATGATAACTTGATGCCTCCTGAGATTCCTGAGGAGGTAGTTGAACAAGAGACAGTTCAAGAAGAAGAATCTTCTCTGAACATTTTTTTACACTTCTCAGATAGTATCTTTCAAGCTAACTTCGAGATAGTCCATCCCTATAATACTAGGAGTAAAACAACGAACAAACCTTCTTCCGAAAACACTACAACTTTGCCCCCAAAGCAACCTAAACCAGCTAAGACTAAACACAGTCATGTAAACCCCAACTTAGATTATGATTTAGTTGAATATCTTAAAAAGTTAAGGGCTAACATTTATGTTTATGAGTTATTGAAATTTCCATTTCTACTACAAAAAATGTTACAGAACATCGCGGAGAATAGCAAAAATGGTAATTCAAACAAGGTTGTTCATAACAAAATTCATCAGAAGACTTCCGCGAAGAGAAATCCTGATCCTCATGATAAAGGAAGCCTTCCTATAAATAATGTAAATAATGTAAATAATGTAGATAAATTAGCTTTAGAAACTGCGAGTAAAAAACCACAAGCTACCACCCTTAGTACTCGCAGAAACGTACCTCCATTTTTGTTAACTTTCGAAATCTTTAATAGAAATGTGCACAATTGTATGGTATACTTAGGGGCGTCATCCAATGTGATGCCATGGTCTGTGTGTCAGAAGATTAACGCTGAAGTTGAACCATCCACTTTAAAAATCATCCAACTTGATCGAACCAGTGTTAAAGTTATAGGCAAATTAAGGAATGTGCTTATAAGATTATCGTCTAACCCCAAAGTTCATCAAGTTATTGATATTATTGTTGTGGATATTTCAGAAGTGTATGGTCTGTTTTTAAGTAGGGACTAGTTGAAGCAGCTACATGGCTATTCCGCGACAGATTGGTCTCACCTGTGGCTTCCAGAAAACGACAAGCCCAACAAAATCAAGGTAAATTGTGAACGCTACCTTAAGTTCACAGTCACTGATTTGAATGATCCAAACGAACCATTTACACCTTCTACTGATACACCCAAAATATAAGGGATGGATACCTTTTTCGGCAATTTCATCGCCGAGACTTCAGCTATCACCAATCCAGAAAAACAGTCCGAGATTGTAGCATATGTTCAGCCAGCAACTTCTACACAATGGTCTTATGCACCCGATAAAAATCAAATTTGGTCTCTTTATTTTGATGGGTCAAAGTCCAAAGAAGGAGCTAGTGCAGGCTGCATTATTATTGATCCAGTAGGTAACAAAACATTGATTGCATGTAGGCTAGAATTTGAATGTACTAATAACATAGAAGAATATGAGGCTTTACTGCAGGATCTTAGAAAAGCTTTAGATATGAACATTCAAAATTTGGTTGTCTTCGGCGATTCCAAAATCATGGTCAGACAGGTAAGAGATTATATCCACTGTCTGTCTCTGCATCTTAAAAGCTACCAATCCGAGGTATGGAATTTAATGAATAAATTTTCTGCTTTAAATATAAATTATATTCCTAGATTGAATAATTATGAAGTAGATCTATTAGCTAACGTAGCTTCTAAACTCTTTCTTGCAGAGGGCTTGTCCCTGGATGCATTCTCCGTCAAAATGTTGTTCAGGCCATCCGTTCCCAACAACATCACGAATTGGAGAGTCTTCGATGACGATTAGTAGATTATTAGCTTCCTGCATATGGAAGAAACTTTTCAAGGC
This sequence comes from Picea engelmannii, assembly GCA_009831015.1. Taxonomy (NCBI): domain Eukaryota; kingdom Viridiplantae; phylum Streptophyta; class Pinopsida; order Pinales; family Pinaceae; genus Picea; species Picea engelmannii. The sequence continues at coordinate 186,319 of ML784528.1, forward strand.
GCAGTGATCGACAAATACACTCACGACGACAATTTGCGCGATTTCATGGTAATACCAAATCCGAGAACTCCTGAATCCTCATCAGACATGGTAAATTCGATCCCTAATTCTGTAGTTAGATTAGAGAAGTTTTATGATCTCCAAGATAAATTCAAAAAATTGGTCAACTGTAAAACCAATAGTTCCTCGTTATCATATGAAAAAGTAAACTTAGGAACTAATGATAATCCACAGTGCATTAATTTAGGCGTGGGGTGTTCTGAACAAGAAAAAGCTACATTTATTAAATTGTTTAAAGAATTTAAAGATGTTTTTGCATGGACGTATGATGACCTTAAAAATTTCGACCCTAACATCATACAACACGTCATTCCTATGAAACCCCAAACCTTACCCTTTCAACAAAAATTAATAAAAATGCACCCTAAGCTTGAACCAACCGTCAAAAAAGAATTAAATAAACTCCTGAATGCTAAGATAGTTTTTCCAGTTAGGCACACTCAATGGGTTTCTAACCTTGTCCCTGTCCGGAAGAAAAGTGGGGAAATCCAACTTTGTGTCGATTTCTGAAACCTTAATAGAGCGTCTGATAAAGACAACTATCCAGTCCCACCCATGGAACAGATCCTTCAATAGGTATATGGCTCTGAAAGACTATCCTTATTGGATGGTTTTTCGGGGTACAACCAAGTCCTGATGTCTCCTCCAGAACAACTTAAAACTACCTTCCGCACTCCATGGGGCACCTACACTTATCGAAAAATGCCCTTTGGATTGATCAATGTCGGTGCCACTTTATAGAGAGTGATGAACATCGATTTCTGAGGCTTAATCAATCAGTTCGTCGTAGTTTACTTAGATGATGTTATTGTATTTTCAAAAAACAAAACCGATCATCTAGCTCATTTAAGAGCCGTTCTACAGTGATGTCATAAATACGACATTTCCTTGAATCCTAAAAAATCCATCTTTGCAGTAGAACAGGGTAAGCTCTTAGGATTTATTGTGTCAAGCAAAGGGATGATTATCGACCCCGAAAGGACTCAAGTCATCTCGAAACTTCCCCCTCCTACATCCAAAAAGTCTATGCAGTCTTTCTTAGGCCAGATAAACTTCGTCAGGAGATTCATCCCCAGTTTCTCCGAGATGGTCAGACCTTTACATAATTTAATTAAGAAAGACACACAATATCATTGGGTACCCTTAGAAAATCAAGCTTTTAATGCAATAAAAAAGGCCATAATAGACGCTCCTTCTCTCATGAGCCTTGACTTTTCCCAAGACTTCACTCTCTACACTTTTGCTTATGACCGCTCCTACGCTGCTATCCTTACTCAAAAGAACGTTGAAAATAATGAAGTACCCATTGCCTTTATCAGATCTACTTTTAAAGGCACGGAACTAAATTACCCAGCGATAGATCAGCAAGCCTACGCTATTTTCAAAGTAGTCAAGCACTTCTGATCTTATCTTTTGAAATCCAGGATGAAGATTATTGTCCCGTACTCTATCGTCGGGAATCTGTTAGTGTAGAAAGAACTAGGTGAAAAGAGGGCTAATTGGGTTACCTCCTTACAGGAGTACGACATAGAAATTACCCCATCTCAGATAGTGAGAGGCCAAGGGTTATGCAAGTTAGTTGTTGACTCAGCAGCAGGACAGTAAGAAGGAAACGATAGGTCAAACCCAGGATAGCATGATCAAAATGCAATTTGTTGTGCACAAAACTCAGTTAATCTGTGGTATGACGATATAAAATTCTATCTTGAACATGGGTCAGCCCCCCGTCACCTGGATCCCACTAAAAGAAGAGCATTGAGATTAAAGTCTGCCTCCTTTAATTTAGTTAATGGTATTTTGTTTCATCAAAATTTTGATGGCATACTGATGCGCTGTCTTGAGAAAGACGAAGCAGAAAAAGTCTTATTGGAGTTGCATGCAGGAGAAGATGGCGGACATTTTGGTGGTGACACCACTACCCATAAAGTTTTGAGAGCCGGTTATTACGGGCCCACACTTTTTAGAGATGTCCATGCCTTGTGTTGTAAATGTATTATTTGTCAAAAAGCATCAGGGCGGTTACAGAAACCAGCCTTTCCTTTGCAACCCATTTCAGTGGACTCTCCTTTTCAGCAGTGGGGACTTGATATTATAGGTCCAATCAATCCACCATCCTCACAACAGCATAAGTTTATCATAACAGCCATAGATTATTTCACCAGGTGGTCTGAAGATGCCGCATTAAGAACTGTGAATACTAGTCAGGTAATTGCCTTTTTAAATTCGAATATTATCACTCATTTTGGTATCCCTGACTGTTTAGTATTCGATAACGCTTCTTACTTTTCGTCTCTTGAGATGAGCGAGTTCACTTTAGAAAAAGGAATTAAATTGAAGTATTCTTCCAGCTACTACCCCCAAGGCAATGGATTGGCAGAATCAACAAATAAGAATCTGATTAAAATTATCAAGAGAATGGTAGTTGAAAATCAAAAAAACTGGCACAATGCACTGTTAAACGCAATTTGGGCTGATAGGGTAACACCAAAAAATGTTGTAGGTAACTCTCCTTTCATTCTCATCTATGGTAGAGAAGCAATTCTGCCACCACACATTCTTCTTCCCTCACTACAGCTATTGCAGAAAATACAAGAAGAAGACTGTCCCCCTTTAGAAAACTGAATTAACGCCTTAATGAAGCTAGAAGAGGTAAGAACCCAAGCTAAACGTAAGTTAGATCAGCATCAACTAGTGCTTACAAGATGGTTTGATTCTAAATCTGCCTCTGATAGGAACTTCGAAGTAGGTGACCTTGTCTTGAAATGGGACAAACCGCATGAGGGAAAGGGAGAGTAGACAAAATTTCAGAACTTATGGCTTGGACCATTTTTAATTGCTGAGAAATTGGGTCCCGGCTCTTTCCGATTGCATAATCTAGAGGGGCAACCTAACACCTATCTGGTGAATGGCCAAGCTATGAAAAGATATTTCACTTGATGACAACCCTTTGTATACTATGTACATATTTTTCTTTTGTTTTCTTTTCTTTTACTGTTTTGGTTTTGATTTTTTCCTTTGCGCTTATCAGTTTTGATTTTGGAAACACATACCTGCAATTTTTGGAACTGTTCAGACAAGGAAAACAGAAAGTTATGTCACTGAAACGACTGTTGAAAAATTGTGTAAACATCAATTATATACTTCTGAAATTTACATCTGCGTTGGAAAAAACTGTTGTTTGAAAGAAGTTAACTGATTTTTATCTGTGAGTAAAGCCTGTCGCGATCATCTATTATCTCCTTACGTTGTCCCTATTCCTTAAAGGAATGACTCAGAAGATGTCTCCCTGCTTTAGAAAGTTGGTTCTGTAGAGAAACCATCTTTGGATCTTAATGAAGGACAGTTCTAAAAAAAAAATTGTTGAGGTCTGTAAAAAATATGCTAAAATGTCATAATTTTCAGCATCACCCTGCTCAACTATATATATTTAAAATAAATAAATCATTAAAAGAGATGTGGGAAGTTCTTGTAAACCCACCGGGATGCTGAACAGGTCTGCTGGCAGCAGGTAAATGCATGCTTGACGCCAAGACAACTTCGTCGGGGTACTGAACAGGCCCGCTGGTAGCGAAGCAATGTCGGGTATGTGAAAATTTGCAAATATGAAACCTCTGACCTTAAAATGTCCTTTATTCTGATCTGGAACTTCTTGGCTGGACACAGATATCTGAGTGGGTTAAATGGAAACCCTGTCGAGGCTATGGATGCCTGCTGGCAGTAGTGTCTCTATCAACAGTATTGGAGATTTTATCTTTAATATCGTGGCCCACTTATCTTAAGACTGTTATCAGTTTTCATCCTTTAAACACTGCTGGAATATTTGATCATTGATGATGTTTAAACAATTTTCTGGTTATTTCTGTTAGAATTATTCATGTTATCCTAATCTAAATTTGTGCTTTTGGCAGAGATAACTGCTTCTACTAGTGTATCGCCATTGTTGGTAGCCATTTTGCATTTTTATCCTATCCTTATAAGCTACCTACACCGGTGTTTTGAAACCCTTGATTTTCATCACAATCTTTGAATAAAATGACACTATTATTTAGTGCATTTGCACACCTCCCTTTATTCTTGTTTTCACGACTACAAGTGTGAAAATTTTGATTTCAAAGTCACATTAAAATCGTCACTGGATTATTTTGGTTACTCTTGTCTATGTGTTCACTGCATTTCCAATTTAATTATAGTTGTACAGTTGGCAAGATACCAAGATCTTTACTCATTTGGCATTTTGTTGTTGTTAATATGATTTCATTTTTATAAGATTGTGATGATATTATAATGATTGTCATTGGGTCATTAATATATTGATGGTTTTATGTTCTATGGTCTTTCATCGATTTCCTTGACACATTGGTTTCATGAAAACACATTGACGTTGTGGTTAGAACCTTGGTGTAATCATTTCATACAACACATATTTGATATGATCGAACCCTTAGTGTTGATTTTGAATCATTGTTTTAATTTTAAAACTATGCTGAAACTATTGCTTGCACAAATGTTTGGTCAACTTACCATAGATTTCATTAATTGTTTGAATGACATAGTTTTTAACATATGCAATAGTGATTTGAATTGCTATATGCGCCGTCGGTTGTACTGTGGGAAATGACTATTTTGCATGGGCTAATCTAGCTCCACCACCCTTGCACACTCAGGCATTAATGCCTTCCCCCTATCCCGAGTTAACTCTGTTGTTTTTGGGTAAGCCTGTGAGCTATCGACCCTGCGTATACCCTGTTCAAACCCTTGCCCGTTCACCCATCTCACCATGTTCTTCTGTTTATGCCACCGGTGGTGCGCATAGAGCCAAATGGGAGCCAAACACTCCTGTTGTTCGACAATGCCCGTAAAGATTTGGAAAATGGTGGTTGGATGGTGTTTATCCAAAGGTTCGAGGGTTTCAACCTTTCAGTTTCCCAACAATTCGCCCTCACCTTCGACGGATGCAGGGCTAAGGTCGGAGACATACAACTCGAGCTCAATGAGGAATTCGTAAGCTCAGCTACAGGATTGCTAGCTACAGGGCAAAGGTGGTTTAAAAATTCCAAAGTAGACGAGGTGTCGTGGCCTCTCCTTTTCACGTCAAGGAAGATTGTTTCTTGTGATAGAGGTATGCCTATCACTACCCTCAAACCAAGGTGGCACGATCTTTTGGCAATTGTTAAACAGTTTGTGACCTGTGAAGGTCGATATGGCTTGGTATTTCTATATCATCTTCGGTTATTGATGAATTTTATAGGCTACCCTCTGAATATGCCACATTACTTCTTGCATAGTCTTTACAAGATGTCCAAAATATTCAAGCGAGAGAATCATGTACAAAATGATATCGTTGTGAATCATGTACAGAAGATTTGTTTGCTAATCTCGGACACGGCTATGATTTGGTTTATGCGATTTTATTGTTCTCAGCTTAGTATAAACGATTCGTTTGTTTTCGATTCTATTTGGTTTTCTTTTGAAACAATTTTCTATGCTTGAATCAAGGTAGTTGATTGGGTTTGCTTTTGAAACAATTTTCTATGCTTGAATCACGGTAGTTGATTGGGTTTGCTTTCGATTAGTTCTTTTTGTTTTTAATAGATTCAAAACAATCCTGTTGACTTCGATTTACTAGGAACGATTATGTTTTGTATTGAACCAATATTTTCATTTAGATTATGATTGCATTCGACCTATATAAAAGATTTGTTTCCTAAAATTGTGTGGCTATGTTTTGATTGATACGATTTTGCATAACGATTGTGTTGGCCCCAAACTATTTCGATTTGTTCCTGTTTGATTTAATTTGCAAACGATTGCTGCGTGAATTAAATTAGCATAATTATTTGTATGAATTGGATTGGTATCAAAGAAAGACTTAATACTGCTCTGTTAGTTTTGATTTTGAAAAATGATTATGTTAAGTTCAGATTGACATATTTTGTCTCTATTGAATTCGTATGGAAAACTTGGCTAAATCGATTATAGTCTATTTTGAAAATTGGTTCAAGAGATGATTCATTGGTTCCCCAACTTTCAATCGATTCTGTCTACTCCCAATTGGAAATAACAAACGTTTGACATTTTGAATGTATTCATGTCACCATTCAGTTAAGAAACCACGATTTCGTTTGTTTCAATTTGCATACAAGTTTGGTTTGGTGTGGCATGAATGATTCACTCTATTTGGAATTAGTAATTAAATATTTGTTTTAATAAGTCGAATATAATTATGTTAAGATTTCGATTGATTTTAAATTGATTCTCTACTCAAATTAGACCAGCTACAGAATCGCAAGATTTTGTATCTAGTATTAAAGTTTAGATTTTTGTTAATTTTATCAATAAAATATCCTCTAAACTTGTTTGTTTTTGTCCACTTTCAGGTGTATATGAATTTCAATGATCAATTGGGCATACCGTGGCAGTTTAGTAGATACTTTAGATATAGTTTTTTTTTAGGTTGTTAGCTTGAGTCAGAAATAGAGAATTGGGATATTATCCTCAGATTTTTTGTAAACTGTTTTTGATAATTACCACAGGGATGTTTTACCCTGTGGTCTTTAAATACTTGTCATTTTTTGTAATGAACCCATCATCATCACTGTTGGGAGAACCAAACTATGGATTTATAATAATACAAACTGGGATGAAAGTTGATGTCTTGTAACAGCTTTAGCTTTCAATATATCCAACTTTTATTTCAAGTTTTCTTCCTATCAGTTTGCAATTAATTATCGACTACTTTAGCTATCACAATTCATTGCATGTTGATGTGATTTGGTTTACGTGTTATCCATATCTGATCTCTCTTATTTAAAATAAAAAAGTACAGCATTTACTTTGTTTCAATTTAATGAACTAAAGATTTATCTTCTTCATTAATTGAACTGTTCTGTACAAATCTTGCACAGGGATTTATCTAACTGTGATGATTTATAAATTATAATATTGCTGTAATTTTTTATGTCTTGTTTGTCCTGTCACTTATATTTGAAGAGAACAGCTGATTCCTGTTTACGGGAAGCTTGTGGAGAATCTGGTGCGGGTTTCCTCCCTCCGAACAGCTAAAACAACTATTGCATACAGGACAAACCTGAAGCGTTACTTCAGGCCAGCTTGTTATTTGTTATTTAATAGTTAATTCATTAGTGTTATTTAAATAGTTTAGATAGATATATGTATAGTTCAGATTTATAGTTAGAGTTATTATTTTAGTTGCTTAGCTTAGATATTTTTTTTTATTTCTTTCTCATAAAATTATAAAAGGTCAAAAAAAAATAGCTTTGTTGTCTTAGGACAGTCTACAAATGATTTTTGCAGGTTTTCATTTAAATATGTAATCTGTAAATATTGTACATTTGTAGTTATATCTAATTATGTTGATAATTGAACTTTTAATTTTATAGAATTATAATTGTATAGTTTAGGTAATAGATTGTATATATATATTTCAGTTTATTTTTTTTAGTTTTCTTTAGTTTTTTGTTTTCATTTAGATTAGTTCCTTAGTGTAGTTTTCTTTTGTTTTCCTAGGACTTAGATCGGCCAACGGAGCTGCTAAACCTGTCAGGGTGGATCATCCCAAACAGCTTGGGTTATTTAGACAACCCCGGACCGGATCCACTCTTCCAGTTGGCGAGTGTTCAATTTCGCCCGTCAACAGATGTTTTTACCCAAAACACCTGTTTTTCACTAGTTTTAGGACTAGCCACAAACCCTATTTTCCACGGAGTGTAACTCCTAAAATACAACGAAGCACAAGATGAATTTTTACCACGGATACTTGGGTATGTTTTCTCAATGGAATAGAAATTTCATGGTCTGAATCATTATAGAAAAAAAGTTATAGCGAAAATGGTGGGATGACCTGTAAATAACATACCTTAGAAAGCACCATCAAAAGAATTTATCCTTCCTTGCATTTTGGCCTTCTTTTCTTCTCCTTCCCTCAGAAATTTGGCTTATATATCCTTGGTTACCTCATAAACCTATAGATATTCAATATGCTCAATTGTAATTAAAATGAGAGAGCCTTGCCTCTTATTTATACTCTCCAAGTAGCTTCCTTAAAAACATCTTCTAGGTCACTTGGCCCACTTTCCTTATTTTAGGGTTAACCCACTTCTAATTTCTCCATTAAATTTATTATTGAAATACTTTATTTTGTATTCTCTTTGAATTATAATACACTCATCACTTCACTTTATTATTTATCTTTAAAAATCGCTTAAACCACTTTGACTACTTTGACCTTTTGGGGCTTCTAGATGGAATATGAGGGTCCTCCAACTTCGTAAGGCCATAACTCTCAAACTGTGAGGATTTATGTGACATTACACATACCACCAGAAATGGAATGACATGTAATATCCATATAGAATAGTATTACCTTCAAATATAGCAAAAATCATACTGTTATCCATAAAAAAAACTTAGGTCCATTACCCAAACCTGGGTTCTCCAACTTCACATGGTCATAACTCTCTAACCATGAGAATTTATGTGACGTTATACATACCACCAAAAATTTCATGAAAAGATCTATCCATCTAGGATAGTTTCCCTGAAAAATTCATTATCCTTCATCTCATTATTCCACAATTAAGCATGGGTTTTCTTACTCTACGAAGCGTCTTCCCATGAGGGCTTTCACCATAAGGGGACCACTTTGGAGTTCATCCATATTTACATCTTATCAACCATGACAAAACAATAATGAGCCATATTTACATCAAACAATCTTGGGTCCATTACCCAAAACTTTGTGCTACAGGGCTTTCTTCAAGGGTTGACATCAATGACAACCAACCTTAATCAACAATTATTTTATCTCTATTCATCACTTTTATCTATCAGATTTATTGACGTGTGTTTACTTTGATTTTTGAGTGAATTAATGACTATTGTCCATGTTTAATAAAATGCATTCATGCTTTAAAAAAATGTTGTTAGATGCATGTTAAGTTCTTGGTGCATTACATTTAGTTTAATGGTATCATAAATTTTTTATGGGGTTAGTAGTGGGGGTTCTATCGAGTGGTATTAGAGCCATGGTTGCAACACTAGTCTTGCATGGGTCTGCTACAACTAAGTATAACTTCAATTTGTGTGTAGATTTGGGAGAAAATTCATTTTTCTCAGCATGAGGAATTGAGGCCAAGGACCCAAGTTTTTTTATTTTTATGTGATGGTTGTCTATGGGAGTTGAATGGCCTCTAAGTGGATAATTTTGAATTTGAAGGTAGAATTAGGCGAGTCCATGACAATCATGATCTTGAAAACAAAAAAATCAACTAATTGTCAAAATGTTTTTATCACCAATATAGTGTATGTTGGTGATGAAATATATTTTCAACTCATTGATATAGGAGCATGTCGGTGAATAAATATATTTTCAATTCGTTGATAAAGGAGTGTGTCAACAAATAAACATATTTTCAACTTTCTAATAATAAAGGAGTGTGTCAGCAAGGAAAATACATTTGGTCATCGAAACATCAACAACAAAAAGTGTTTTGAGCATTGAAACATCAGTGAGGAAAATATATTCTGGCGCTGAAACATTGGAGAGGAAAAGTATTTTGAGTGCCAAAACCTCGGTGAGGAAAATATATTTTGGTGTTGAAACATCAACAAAGAAAGAGCTTTTGGCATTGAAACATCAACGAGGAAAAGTATTTTGGCGTTGGAACGTCAGTGAGGAAAAGATATTTCGACACCGAAACATCGATGAGGAAAATTATTTTGGCGCCAAAACATCGGTGAGGAAAAGAGATTTCGACGCCAAAACATTAGCGAAGAAAAATATTTTGGCACCGCAATTTCAGCAAGGGGAAAATATAAGAAAGCGTTGATAAGGAGAGAAGTGAAGAGAAGAGAAATAAAAATAGAGAAGACAAGGCGAGAAAAATGAGAGAAGAGAAGAAAGAGAAGGAGGAAAGGGAAGGAGAAAATGGACAAGTTTACAAAAAGAAAACTTGTTTTGGCCATAACAACAAAAGAAAAACTAAGAATCAGGTGAAATTTATAAAGGGTATGTCTGTAGTGATGAAGGCTACAAATGTGTCATTGAGGGCTTTTGGCCAATTCTGCTTCTATTTTCTAGAAAAATGCAAAATAATGGTTATTAAAGATCCAACCTATGCTTAGTAACTAGGGGACAAATAAAGGTGAAATTTTTTAGGGGGTCCAAAAATCAAGCATGAAGATACCTAGTTGGGCATCTAGAAAATTTCAAAAGAGTTTGGACTGGAGATGTTGAAATAAGGAAAAATCCACTATTCCTAAGCACTTTTTGGGTATTTTTGAAATCTTCGAAGGAAAAGGAACCCCATATCACCAATTCAGAAAATTGTGTTTACTCGACATTTTACCTACTTATCAATCCAAACAACTTTGTTTTGAGGGAGTTCTTTCCATTTTTTCTCCATTTGATAGACATCCATTTTTGGCAAAAAAATCTTAGTTTGGAGGAAATGAAAAAGAACAAAGTTGGAAAATATAGATTGATGAAGAAGTTGGATGGAGCATCAGATCCTAAATTAGATAGTTGTTGTGTATTCAAAATCGGGAATGCTGTCAATGTTCAATATAAAAATTTCCTTGGTTCTCACCATATTTTCTTCTACAAGATGCAAAAGTTAGACCTTGAGATTTTTGGTACTAGTGAAACAAGTGCAAAATGGGGTGAAACTATTGATTTCAGAGAGCCATAAATTTCATCTCATAAATCATATTGAGACATAGGTACAATCATCATAAATATAATTCATAAGGGAATATATATGAAAGATGCAAATTTTTATTAGTTTATCCATGTTCTTTGAAAAATTGAGTCAACAAGGGTTTGTAGCTTAATTAATGGCAATTTTATAATATGATTAACTCTAACATGTAATTGTTGCATGCACGTTTATTGCAGAATTAGAGGTACTGGAAAAAAATTTGGTTCCTATCATAGGACTAGAGATATGGAGGATGCCCAAGGATATTATATCTATGAAGATGAGATTAGAGGTTTACATATCAACATGGGAAATGTAGGAACTAAGTCCAATGGATGTAGAAGTATGGTGGAGCCTATGGAATTGGTTGAGACTATGAGAAGCTTGCAGAAAGAAGTGAAGAGATATAGAGTAGAAAATGAAAGGTTGATAATATCTCAGGAGGAGAAGAATCAAATTAAAACTCAACATCTACAGAGTCATAATATTTGCAAAGATGAGTCAACAAAAATTCTGGCACAAAACAAGCAATGAGTGCAAGGCAAGTAGAAGCATCCAGATCTCATGATATGAGGGATGATCATAGAGGATATATGAAATCAAGGAGTATTAGTATAAATCATCATTCACAAAGGCACTCATCCATAAGATCACATGCACATTTAGGGTCAGAGAGAAACCCAGGTGTGTCCCCTGTCAAAAATTAGATGAGGAGGTCTAAGTCAGATATTTTGCAAGGATATCTCAAGAATATCAAGCCACCATAATTTGATGGAGAGCATAGGAAAGAAGAAGATGTCAAATTCGTAAGTCTTTCCAATTGCATAATTACTCATCAAACTCGGAGGTAAGGGTCTCCATACATCATCTTCAGGGGAAGGATTCCATGTGATGGGATCAAATGAAACAAGTGAAACATATTAATGAAAAGATAATTTCCTAGAAGTAGTTCAAGAGATATTTCTAGTAGTATTAATTGTTAGAGCATTACTATGACAAGAAGATGCAATAATTTATTGATCTCAAGCTAGGAAATATGACCATGGAGGAATATGAGAAGAAATTCCTGTATTTTTTGAAGTACGAGGATTTAATCAAGGATAAGAAGGTGAAAATTGATAGGTTCTTACATGGGTTTCCATCATTTTACAAAGATAAAATCCAATTTGATGAGCCTAGAAATTTGGAAGAAGCCATGAGGAAGGAAAAGTATTTTTATGAGCAGAACAAGGGAAGGCCAACTTTCAAAAAATCCTAGGATGATAATAATAGAGGAAAGATGAATCAGATAAAGAATGGATTCAAGATTCCTTTCATAAGAAACGAATCTCAAGAATATAATAAAGGGAAACCAAGATAAGGTGAACATAAAATGATGAATTCCTTGGAAACGAGGCCAAGGAAATAGTCCATAAAGTGTTGAGGATTTTAAAGATACCACTTGTATAAATATTTTCCTCACAAGGGAGATAGAATGAGGATTGTGTAGAACATTTAGGAAGCTAATATAGTGGATGACATGTGTAGGATCATGCCAAGGATTTATGCAACTTTGGATAATAGACAACAAGAGTACCAATCCCACATGATTGAGGTAGAAGGTAAGATTGATAATCAAGCCATATCTATTTTGATTGATTTTGGAGCTAGTCATAGCTATATAGATCAAAAAATATTTGGAAGGTTTAAATTGAAGAGATGTGAGCATGAAAAGTCTTGGTTGGTTCAGCTAGCCACTGGAACCAAAAGGAAAATCAATGAACTTGTCAAATATTTGCTAGTAATCTTGAATGGAGTTAGCACTAAGGTATATTTGAAAATCATACCACTTGTTTCATATGGTTTCTTAATTGGTATGGATGTGCTATCATAGATTGCTACAACAATGATTTCACATGCCTTGATGAGGAAGGGAATTCAAGGATGGTGCAAGGTATTCCAAGACCTATATCTGTTAGATATATTTCATCATTGTAGCTGGAAATAAGTTTTAGGAAAGGGTTATAGATATATGTCGCTCATGTGGAAGAGAGAGCAAAGGATAAGAAGCCAAGTCTCGAAGATTATATAGTTTTGAAGGAATATGAATATGTAAATTTGGGGATTTTCTAGGATTTCCACCAAAGGGAGATATTGACTTATCTATCGGCTTAATGCCTGGAGTTGTCCCAATGTCCAAAACTCCCTACAAAATGAGCACAAGGGAGTTAAATATTTGTAAATGTAGTTAGAATCATTGTTGAAGAAGGGATACATATTCCAAAGTGTCTCACCTTGAGGAACCCATGTGCTCTTTGTGAAGAAAAAGGATGGAACTATGAGGTTGTGTATTAACGTCAAACAACTATATAAGGTCACTATAAAGAATAGGTACCCTCTACCATGAATCGATGATCTCTTTGATAAACTAAAAGGATATTTATATTTTCCAAGATTCACCTGAGATCAAGTTACCATCAGGTGATAATTAGAGAAGAAGACACCAACAAGACACCATTCAGGACAAGGTATGTCCATTATGAGTTTGTGGTGGTGCCATTTGTCTTGAAAAATGTACCATCTAATTTTATGTTTCTACGAAGGGAGTGTTGATATATTACCTAGATAAATTCATCATTGTATTCTTGGATGATATTCTTATATACTCCAAGGCAGAGGAGGATCACGAGGACCATTTGACCATGGAGATAAAATTTTTGAGAGAGCATCAATTGTATGCCAAGTTAAGCAAGTGTACTTTTTATCAAAGGAAAATCCATTATTTTGGCCACATCATCTCATAGGAGGGAATAGTGGTTGACCTTGAGAAGATTGAACTAATCAAAAGTTGGCTAATGCCAAAGAACATTTTAGAAGTGAGACCCTTTATGGGATTAATTGGATACAATAGGATATTCATTGAAGGTTTCTCCAAGGATGCACATCCAATCACTTCACCTCAAAATAAGAGAACACATTTTGAATGGACTACCAAATGTGAGGAAATTTTTCATCACTTGAAGGAATTATTGACCAATGCACCTATTTTAAAGGTTGTAGATCTAGATGAGGATTTTTTTTGTGCACATATGCATGCAAGAAAGGGCTTGGTGGAGTCCTTACAAAAAATGGGCATGTCATATGTTATGAGTCAAGGAAGCTTAAGGAGAATAAGAAATTATGTTACCCACGACTTAGATTTCGAATCCATAGTTCATTCCTTAAAAATGTGGAGACATTATCTCACGAGTTGAAATTTCGAGCTGAAGATAGATCATGGTGGATTTAAACACTTGTTTGAGAAGAACACACTAGATGGTTGGAATTTCTTAGTGAATATGACTTCGATATCAAGTACATCAAGGGAAAAGAGAATAGAGTGCTTAATGCACTCAATAGAAATAAACGCTACAACCATTAACATGTATTTTTCAAATTTAAAAAGTAGAATTTTGGAAGATGAAGCATCGGATCAGAGTTATGCACAATTTATGGAAGGCTTATGATAGAAAAATATATTTTTGAATTTTAAAGACTACAGGATGGAATCCTCTTGTTCAAGGACAAGGTTTAAGTTCCTAACACTCATGAATTGAGAAATAAAGTGTTGAAAGAGATGCACAATGTACCATATGTTGGCCATCCAGGGACCATAAGACAATTGCAGAAGTAAGAAGCCATTGTTTCTAGCCTATAATGAAGAAAGATGTAGTTGATTACATATCCATGTGATTGCAATGTCAAAAGGTGAAGACTGAAAACACACATCCAACATGATTGTTATAGCCTTTTCCCATTATTGAATGGAAATTGGAGATGGTTACAAAATATTTTATCACCAAGTTTCCTAGAAAAACAAGGAAACATGATTCCATCAAGGTAGTGGTGGACAAGATTACAAAGGATACACATTTTATTCTAGTAAAAATTACTCATGAGACAACCAACATCACAAATATTTAAATGAAGGAAATTGCTAGGCTACATGGTGTGCCTAAGGCAATAGTGTTAGATAGCGATCCCAAGTTCACTTCTAATTTTTGGAAGGGTTTTTTTAAGGGATTTGGGACTAATATGAATTTCAACAGAGCATATCATCTAGAAATGGATGGGTAGACAGAGAGGACCAAATGGATAATTGAAGATATGTTGACAATGTATGTAGCAGACAAGCCTTCCAGTTGGGAATACTATTATTATTTGGTTGAATTTATTACAATAATGGGTATCAAGCATAGTTAAAGATGATCCCATTCAAATCCTTGTATGGAAGGAAATACAACATGCTAGTAAATTGGGAAAACCCAATAGATAGAGTAGTTATTGGGCTATAATTACTAAAGGAAATGGAAGAGAAGACGGTAAAGATCAAGAAATATTTAAAATTTAAAATTTAAAATATTTATGAAAATAAAATAAGAACATACAAAGAATTCAAAGTGGGAAATCATGTGTTTTTAAATGTAAAGGATGTTACAAGGGAAAAACTCTCTATGGCCAAGGGTAAACCACAACAGACTGGTATGACAG
>ML784528.1:219439-252094 GCA_009831015.1 Picea engelmannii
GATTTCACAATCAATACGTCTTTCCTAAAGATGGTTTTCCTCTCCCAAGTTAAACATAGATTGCTAAGATAAAAGAAGTATCTCCTGTATGTTTATTTCTTCTCCTGAAGTGAAGAGATCAATGTGTTTTTTTTTTCCCTTGAAAAATATGAGAATCTATTATGTCTTCCAAAACACATTCATGGTTAGAAGAGGGAAAAAAATCACAAGAATCGTTAGAACAAGAAGTTTCAATAAATGATCCACTAGAAGAAGGAAAACATTCTTGATCTATTTCAACCATACAAGGAGAACTTGTAACAATGGGACAATCCAAATAAGCATGAATTAATTCCAAATTATCCATGGGTGAGGAAGGTATCACGTTAAGTGTGTCCACATTTTCTTCATTAACAAAATGTTCAGCTTTCAAGTTTTTCTCCATAAATCCCTCCATTTCTTGTGATGGAAAAGATGAAATAGGATAATGAGATCCTGAATTAACCATCAATGTAGACTGAAGTGTCCCATTATCAACATGAAAACCCTCCTCTTGGTCAATTATAGAAAAATCTAAACTTGAATTTACACAAGAGGCTTCTTTCTCGTCACAAGGAAAGAAAGGGGGAATGGAGTGGTGAGAGTGAACAACCAAAAAATAAATTTCTATCTAGTATGCATCCCTCATAGTAAAGAAAGATCTGAACATATGGAGTTCAATTAAACCATTATCATTTTCAGCATTTTCATTTAAATCCCAATCAGCCTGTAGAGGGACATTAAAACATTATTTAAATTCTTCATCCACTAGATCATATGTTTCATTAGTAAGAGAAACTAGGCATGCAATCAAATCATTGTTACAGGGCCTATCGTCCAAAGGAAACCTATAGCAAAGATGAACCAATATGATAATAAAATTTTCAAGAGA
This sequence comes from Picea engelmannii, assembly GCA_009831015.1. Classification (NCBI taxonomy): domain Eukaryota; kingdom Viridiplantae; phylum Streptophyta; class Pinopsida; order Pinales; family Pinaceae; genus Picea; species Picea engelmannii. Next base: position 220,350 of record ML784528.1, read on the forward strand.
TTCATCTTCGTTCTTCTTAAGCTCTAAAATTTCTACACATAAATTATCATAATCATAGTTCTCAAAAGCATGCAAAAAATCATGTATAAATTGTTCCCATGTGTGAATAGAGGCGGCTGAAAAAGTCTTGCACCAATTATTGACCCGACCTGCAAGAGTGAGAGTGAACAACCTACAAATGGTGTTTCCATTAGAAATTTTGTGAGAACCACAAAATTTCCAAAAATTAAAAGCATGTAAAATATTTCTAGGAGGTTTGGGAGGTATAGTACCAAAAAAAACACCTCCATAAAGGGATATGGGATGGAGCCATTAGTAAATTAAAAAAACATTTAACAAGAATGAATCCATAGGCTCAACTTGTCATCTAGCCCTCCTTCTAGTGCCATTTCTTTTGACGGTCCATAATGACTCGTTCAATCAGATGAGGGAAAACGCTCGATGGAAGGTCCCAATCAGACCTACTCTCATTTGGAGTATCATTTCCCATGATTTTATAGGCCTCGCTGCCACTCAAAATTAAAAGAATAAAAAGGGGAAAGACAATGATTTTCCACCCAAAGAGTTCTAAATAATTCTAATACTAATCTAACTAAAGAAAACTAATCTAATCCTACTACTTCTAACCTATCATGGGATAAAAACTAATAGAATGAGTACAGAGAAAGATAACCATCAGAAACATAAATAGTTCATGTATTATAATGGCAAATGAAAGCAATAATGCTTCAAATGCACAGACAAATATTTTAACAATACATCTATAATATCATTTATGTACCCATGAAGAAACATGTGAAAACATAAGAAAATAGAACAGAGTGTAGAAATAATTCATACAACATAATCCTATCTACTCAAGCATAAGATAAATGCATAAAGAATAGTCTCTACTACATCTATCAAAGACACAGATTTCTGAAATGCCTCTTGCTCTTTATTACTCAGAAGTAAAAATACCATCTTTTGTTACAAAGGGAAAAAGTCATCTCTTTATGCCATGAGTTCTCTTTTATAAGACAAGAGAGAGACTCTTCAATTCTCATATTTGTTCATTTAATTTTCCTTACATTTATTTTCTCTCATTTCAAAAATGGACACATGTAATATTTACACAGAGAAACTTAATGGACTCATGGGTCATTATTTTTGTTCTCGGACAATTATAAATGATATCTATCTAAAAACACTCATTGTTTCTGTCCATTTGTGTTATCTTTTGTTTTTTAGAATTTTCTAGTCGTTTTTGGCTTCACCCTATGAAATGTGATCATTGTGATGTATTCTCATATATATTATCTTTCCATTGATTTATTTTTGGCTCGATTTCATTGCTTGCAACTCAGGATATGATTATTTGAAGTCAACATACCCGGTTTTTCATTTGAATTCGGGTTCTACCCGTGTTTTTCATTTTCAAGCCATTTCTACTTTCAATATGCTATAAATTCCTATATCATCCTTTTATTCACTCCTATATATTTCCATCGAGCCATCATGTGCCTAATTTCATTGCTCGTAGCGCCAAATATGGCTTCCTAAAGTTGGTATGGCCAATTCCCCCCCCCCCCACAAATCCGTGGGTGTTTGTTTTCTACATTTTATATGATATTTTTTTCAACCTTATGGCCTTGAGACCTACACCATTGTGTTCCTCTATTTTATACCTTTCCAATGAGGTATTACAGGCCTCATTCCGACACCTGTAGAGAGATTTATGACTATTTGCAAATTGTCACTCAACAACCATTGATTTAGCTTGCAAGTGAATCTGGACCATTAATTCTTGAACCTGCAAAAGAAAAATCCCACCACATCAACGGTTCTGGTCAATTATCTATTAGACCTCAAAACATGGTAGAGTGTGTTCAGAGATTCACATCAAAGTCTTCCTATCTCCTGTTCAATTCCCATCCCAATGTATTAACTCAGAGAGGGAGATCTAGTCCTTCAACGGATCTAGAGAAATATACATCGTCCATCGGAAAATCCATTTCAAAACCTATTCCAACACGCTAGTGTGAAGGTATCAAAGAAAATAATCGAAGAATATTCCTTCTTCAATTCTCATGCTAAATGTTAAAGCCCGAAAAAAGTGATGACGTGTATTCGAAGATGATTATTCAACATCCAGAAAAATTATGAAGTTTCATGGTATCGACAAGTGGTATCAAGGAATATTCACTCATAGCTCTGTTTTTCATGCGTTGTATTTGGATCATCCTTTCACTGATGATCAATGGTCACGATTAACAACAAGTCTAAGTCTAAAAGAGACCATTTAGAACCTTAACTCCGACTATCCGAAATTGCACCCTGAATGATGTTACAAGAAAAAGATCTAACCGTTCACTCAGGGAAAAGATCGATGGCTCGAGAGAGTTTCACTTTGGAAATATTCACAAGGTTTAATCTTGTGAAAATTTACAAAGTACTAATCCCATGGTTCCGATGTCAATTGCTTGGAAGGAAAAAGGGGCTTAGCTTCAAAATAGCCTGCGTAATTCACCAAAGAATTCAGCTGCGAACATCATTTCTATATGAAAGAAGAAGACAAGGATTCAATCTAAGGCAATGAAGGAACATTCACTAACTAATAAACATAAATACATATTTATTTTGTGGGTATTGTAGCCACAATGCCATCAACTCCGAGAATGAATGAAGTTCGTCAATCGAGTAGTGAGTGAAAAGCAATCCCAACCATTCATCGAAGGAGGGTCGTCGGAGTGAGTTTTGATATTAGGAGTAGATGTACTCTGATGGAGAAGGACTCTAACATTGAAGAGTGTGAATTCCAGGGATGATGAATCTCCTATGTCATTTTTGGAGTTTGTGATTGGAAGGTTGGGAAGAAGAGTCAGGAAAAATATCGACGATATTGAGGTTAGGTGGTGGGGGCCACATCAACGTTAGCGCCATGACAGATGACATATGAGAGTGTGAGTTGCACATATGCCACGTGGGAGTGGGAATAAAAGGTTATATTTGTCTTAGGAAACTTTAGGAGGCCACAAATTTCAATCTAGAACTCAGATTTAAGAATGGTTACATTTGTTGGAAAACTCTCTATGGAAAAAATACAACTATGAGATTTGTTTAGAGGAAATAATAGAGGAAAAGAAGGAGAAAACCAAATAGGACTTAGGCCTAGGTTTTAGGAGAGGGGTAATTCCAAAAGAATAATCTCGTAGATATCAATTCAAAGAGGCTAGGGGACAGGTCTATAGGAAAGGTGGATCCAATGGACTTGGAATCTTAGGACCTCAGGGAAAGAGGATAAGGGAAATCTCAGTAAGGAACAATTTCAAGGTTATAGAAAATGATCAACGTATTTCCCACATGCCACTCATTGTTGGAGAGGTCATGAGAACAAAGTGGCTCTTCAAATCTTCTCCTACAAAACAAAAGAATGATATCAACCATGGAATAAAGGAAGACTTATCTAATACAATAAACAATTTATTCCCTTCCTTTAAACCAACTTATGAGAGAGTGTTAGTTTTATTGAAAAATAATGTGATGATTGTATGTAAGTGTATTAAGACTACATATGCTAATTCAAAATACAAGAGTAGGATCTGTATGCGAGAGAACATAGTATGAAGTCATGCAACATAACATGTTAGAAAGAGGATGCATAATTTTAATTAGGAAATCGGTAAATAATAAACCACAAACTAATCCAAGACATGCAATAGAACATCAAGAAGTGTTGCCAAATAGGATCATCAAGCACTTCAGAATCAACAAAAGGTATGAAGAAAACATTTCAAGTTCATCATACAAATGTCAACAAATATAATAGTCCAATAAGAACTATGAAGACATTTGAAACCATCATATTGGGAGGAATAGTCAGCGCCCATCAAATACAATCATCCATCAAGATAAAACCCCCAACTTCTTCAAAGTAGGCAAACAGATATCATTAGGTTCAAGTGGTAGAGGATTAGGAAATAGGGTTGAAACTTTAGTAGGGGGGCCATTTCCTTTTTCTTGTAAAAGAAAAAGTAAAGGGGGGTTGTTGCGACCACAACACACCCATTTAATGAGAACCTTAGAATCATCCTAAACATTTCTTTCCCAACACATGAGCTAGGAAACCAGATAATTCACATAAAATTAAAATATTTTAATTATTGAAAGATACCTTGTCACCCTCCATACACAAATGACTTAATATCTCAGTGAGCAATGGTGGCCCAGGTGGTGGAGCTATCCATTACCAACCTAGTCACCCAATCATTCTTTATCCACTCATTATCTATCTCTTAACTGTCACATGATTCAAACCAAGTTAGTTATGTTCCATATGGCCAGCTCTCTGTCAATGCAACATTAATATACTGCTAGCATATAGTTTCACATCAAATTGAGTCATGATATGTGTGGGAAATAGGGGATATGCACCATATATCAATGTGGACATTCAATGCAACATATGGACCATGATTGAATGATGAAATTAGAACAGAGGTTATAACTGATGAAAGTGACAAATATTGAAGAGCCCTAACAACAAAGTAGGATTCCTCGATCTCCTTAGGACTAGGTTGAGAGCATGAACATGTTCAATTGATACACATGTCATTATGTATGTTCAAAGGAATTATTTTTAGCAGAGATCAATTACGTGGGTCTCCTCCTCGAGAGAGGGTTCATAGTTAGGTCTTGTAAACAAAGAAGACATGTGTGAATATTTCTTGGAAAGGGTTCACACACAAAGAGTGTAGGAAACAAGTAGAACATGTGTTGATGTTTGTGGTAGCATTAGATAGGTAATTTTGCATTGGCATGTATCTAGCATGTGGAATTCATTGAAATCCTTCTATCCTTGAGTTTACTTTACTTAAAGGAATAATTAAAGTAAATTTATTTTATTAATTAACTATGTTGTTTGACAACATAGGTATTGCAACAGAGAACTAACACCTTCAGTAACCACTCACACAACAAGATCAAAGATCAACACACTGATGTTTTGACATGCTAAAACCCCTACAGGGAAACATCCATGGCCCCAACCAACGCAACCACTTGGAGCATTTTATTAATGCAAAAGAAAAAGATTACAAAGAGATTTTACCAAAGAGTTTATCACAATCTATCATCGACAAATGAACCTCCATGCTCTTTAAATAGAGATCATGGACCAATCAGTTGTTAAGCCACGTATCAATGGTCGTTAATATTGCGGAGAGTATGAACCATCGGATCACTCTATGTCAAGGACATATCCTGATCGTCAGATTTCCTAACTACAAATGCATACTAATGCATACTAAAGAAACACACTAAGAAACACACTTTTACCTAATGACACATTTAGACCAAGTAGATCTTAACTAAATCCTAAGTGTTTAAATATTCTAACATCCCCCCTTAATAAAAACTTGGGATAGGATTGAAGGATTTACAATTTTGACACAATAGGATAAGGAATGAGGCATTAGATCCTATCCCCCCTTAATGACAACTTCCTAAAATTTTAACATAGATCAAAGTTTGGAAAACTTCACTTCTGTAAGAGACTTTGTGAAAATGTCTCCAACTTGATCTTCTGTAGGGAAAAAGAGAACTTCAATAACTTGATCATGAATGATATTTCTGATGAAGTGCATGTGTATCTCAATGTATTTTCTACACTAATGTTGAACTAGGTATTCAATGAGCTTGATGGCCTCTGATTGTCGCACCAAAGGATGGTCAGATGTTGTTGCTAGAATCCAAACTCTGAAAGGATTTGTCAAAGCCACAAGGCTTCCTGACTTGCATATACTATTTCTTGGCACTCTGCTTCTACTAAAGAAGGTGCAATAGCATGTTGTTTCTTACAATCCCAAGTGATAGGTCCTAAACCAAGGGTGAAAGAATAACCTATAGTAGACTTCTGATCATCAGGGTTGCCGACCCAATCTGAGTCAGTGAAACCAACCAATAAGGGAGTCCCCCCTGAACTGGAATGTATCCCAAATTAAACTGTACCATAGACATAGAGAAGTATCCTTTTAGTTGATTTCCAATGGATTTCATGGGGTGTTTTCATATACCAGGAAACAATACCAACAACAAAGGAAATATCAGGATGGGTATGAGTCAAGTATAAGAGGCTACCAACTAAGTGATGGTATAAGGTTGCATCAACTTCTAGAGAAGTACATGTGGCATCAAGCTTGACTCCAGACTGGAAGGGAGAAGGGTTTGGCTTACAATTGTCCATGTGAAAGTGATGAAGAAGTTCACAAGCATACTTAGACTGGGAAAGACAAATTCCTTCATTGGTTTGCAAAACTTGGAGGCCAAGGAAATAATGCAAAAAGACTAAGTCTGTCATTTCAAATTTCTTCTTAAGATTGGTTTCACATGGTTTAAAAGTTTTGAGTCACTAATAGTAAGGGTAAGGTCATCAACATAAAGGACAAGGATTATGAGATGGATTCCTACTTTCTTGGTGTAGACATTAGGATCAGAATGGCATCTAGAGAATTCAATATCAATAAGAAAGTTGTCCATTTTGGCATACCAATATCGGGGAGCTTGCTTAAGACCATAAAGAGATTTCTTAAGGAGACAAACAAGGCTAGAGTCATTCTGGACATATTCAGGAGGTTGTTCCATGTAGATTTCTTCTTGAAAATCTCCGTGCAAGAAGGAGGATTTAACATCCATCTGATGGACATCCCATTTATGTGAGGAAGCAAGGGAAAGAACAAGGAGGATGGAATTCATTTTGTCTACAGGGGAAAAGGTTTCATTATAGTCAATTCCTTCAACGTGGGAAATCCTTTGGCAACTAACTGAGCCTTGTGCCTTTCAACACTTCCATCTGATGCATACTTAGTTCTATAGACCCATTTACATATAACAAGCTTTCTTCCTTTTGGAAGAGGTACAAGATCCCAAGTATTGTTTGCCAATAAGGAATGATACTCTTCATTCATTGTTATATCCCAATCTAGATGACCTGAAGCTTCTGCAAATGTCTCTAAATCATGAGTCTCTAAAACTTGAGCCAAAAGAGAAGAGGCTCGTTGGAACTGTGAACGTGTCTGAAGTTGATCTGAAGGATCACCAATAATATCACCAATTGCTTCTCGTGTTGAACGAACCCATCTAGGAAGCGATGGAGTTGGAGTTGGTGCTAGTTCTAAGGACTGATATGGAGGAAGGTGAGTAGGCGGAGGTGGATTTTCATCCTCACTGTCATCATATGAAGAAGAAACTAGAACAGAAGAAGGCACAAATGTTGAAGATGGCTCACAGGACAAAGAAGGCACAAAATTTGAATTAGGCTTGTAGGCCAAAGAAGGCACAAATGTCAAATTAGGCTCGTAGGACAACATATTTTCTTCAAATTTAACATCTATTATAATAATAATTTCATTACAATGTGGTTGAAGAAGTCTATAAATGTGGTAAAAACCCTACGAGGAAACATGCATGGCACCAACCAATGTGACCACTTGGAGAAGTTTATTAATGCAAAAGAAAAAGATTACAAAGAGATTTTACAAGAGATTTTCTCACAATCGATCATCGACAAATGACCCTCCATGCTCTTTAAATAGAGATCATGGACCAATCGGGTGTTAAGACATGAATCAATAGCCATTAATATCGAGGAGAGTATGAACCATCAGATAACTCTATGTCGGGGACATATCATGACTGTCAGATTTCCTAACTATAAAATGAATACTAATGCATACTAAAGAAACACACTTTTACCTAACGACACATTTAGAACAAGTAGATCTTAACTAACTCCTAAGTGTTTAAATATCCTAACATATGTAATTAGTTAATTGAGTTATTTATGAAAAATGATAAAAGTAATTGGCATGTTTCTAAATATCAAGTGAGTGTGCGAAGTAATCTCAACCATAAATAACCTTGGAGATTAGAAATAGATTATAACTCATGATTATAAAAGAAAGGATAGGGTGAAAGAGGAAGACACTTGAAACTTGACAGGAGTTGTATTGAAAGATTCAACACACATAGTATTGGATCACGAAGGACTATGATTCAAGATCTTGGATAGGTGGAGAAGGACTTCCATCTAGAGATCAGGTCAAGGATAAGAGAGAATAGAGGATCACGTAGGTGGGCTTCAATCAGAGGAAGTCACGGGAGAGTGTCGCACCATACAAATCTTTTCATATAGTAATTATGTACATATACACATGTTTCAATGGAGACAGTCACATACACCTAAAAAATAATGTAATTTTGGTTCGTACAATAGGTTGTGCTTTGTCATTTTTGTCTACAGTTGTATTTCTCTCAGTGGGCCATTATCCCTATTGTTGGCACAAGGGCAGACCCAGGGTTCAACGCTACAACAACACACCAACAAAACCCTAACTATCGACCCTTTCGACAACACCTGCAAAGCAGATGAAGTCTCACACGAGGTAGAGGCAGGGGTGGTTGCAGGACTCAGGTGTATGCAACCTTAGCTGGTACACAGATCTGTGATTGTAATACTTAACAGAGCACTTAGCACCAACAATTCATCAATATTTAACCACTATCTACTCCACAAATACAACAGATCATCACATCATCCATTCAGATCTGATATATCTAAGAACTTATCATAGAGAAGTGGATTAGATATAGCAGATTTAGGCACTAGCACATTCATATAAGTCATCTCTAACATCCATATACATCATTAGCACAAAGCATAAACAAATATATCTATCTATATCAAAGCACTTAGCAAGTAAAGACATAAACACATCAACACATTGCACAAAGCAGAGCAACACAACATATACGTGGTTCACCCCCACCCTGGGGCTACGTCCACCAACTCTTATTCTTTATTATCTTTGTCAAGCTTCTTACAGGCACATAGCATTAAAATCCTACTCCGCAGAAGACAGGAGATCTACACGCACTCCATGAGATCCTCCTTCCCCGAGTAGATCTAAGAACACAACCTTCCATAGCCTCTTACAATGACTTTCACTTAGCTCTGCAAGTCTCACATAGTATGCACAAAGCACTTACAATCCTTCAATTACATAGATCTAGCACTTAGACATTCATAACTTCCTTCTTCTTACATTTCCTAGACATCTATTTATACTTTACAAAATAGGCCTAAACATGGGTAAACCCATGGGCCAACATCCCATACCCGTTACATAGTCCCAAATCCCAAAAAGGACCAAAAAATGGGCTGAGATCCCGCAATCTATGCTTTGTCTTGCACTCCTCCTTCGATAGGTTGTCCAAGTCCCAAAATAGGTCAACTTTACCAAGGATCTCCCAAAACTTGGTCAAGGGCCAACATGCCCTCAACACTCACTTGTGACTCATCCTGAGTCACTCTGATCTGGGTAATTCTGCTTCAAAATCCTCAAGCTAGACTCGAGATGCTTCAACTTGTTGTTGTGCCATGACCTCTTATGAAGTGAACTCTTGGATGACTACCTCGTTCACAAGTCCCTCTAGGCATTGTTCAGCTGTAGTGACAACCTTCTCCAGTTCTTCTCCTCGGCCTTCGACCTCTGTGAACAATTGGTAGGCCTATATTTTACAGGTTGGAGCCTCTGAGTTACTTCCATAAATTTTCTCTGGATTGTGTGGATTTGTTGTTGGGCAGTGTGTTTCTCTTGGGAGAACTTCATTCTTTCCACAGTTGACAGGGGCTTCAGCTGCACTTGTATCGTTTTGGCTTGATACTTCGCCTCTTGGAGATATGACTCCAGTGCCTTCAGTTCTAGATTCTCAGTGAGTTTATCGTAGGTCTAATCATTATGATCAGTAAGTTGCTTACATTCCATAGCAAGTGATTTTATTCTCTCAATTGTGCTTTGATCAATTGCTTCTCTTTGATCCCTTACATCCTGTGGATTCTTGGGCATTGTGCGGAGGTCTAAGTCTGCTATGCATTATTGTAGTTGCTGGATAACTTTTGTCAGTTGTGCTACTTGTTGCATGACTTGTTCCTCTGCCTTTATTTCTATGACTGTCACAGAGTGAAGTGCTCTGCTGACCACTTCTTTCACTTCAAGTTGCTCCACGAGCAATTGTTATTTTCCTTGTTGTATCTATGATTTTTATTCATCGAACATTTATTGGAGAGAAATATTTTCCTATTCTGTAGCTCGAAGTTGTTCTACAAGTACTCCTTGTACTTGCGCCAAAGCCTGGGTGTCTTGTCCTGTTTCTTCTTGTGCTCGTCGAAGGTGAGCTTTGACTGTCTTAGCTAGTTGGGCTAGCTCATCTCTAGTTGGGCTAGCTCATCTCCCAACTCTGGCTCTCCTGATGGAAGGGGCGCAGTGGAGAGTGCACGGCTAGACTGAAGGGCCTACTGTACCCCTTAGAGCTCGACTTCAATCCTATCATACATTTATTCCTGCTTCGCTCCTTGTTTCTCTGCTATCTCCAATGAAGTATCATTCAGGGCTGCTATAATGAATTCAAAATCATCAGAGGTGAGGACAGTATGCATCTTGGTCATGGTGGCTTTCGATTTATTCTGAGAAGAAGGTTTCAGGGGGGAAACCTTCCTCTTATTTAATGGGTCAACCTCGTCTCTGGGCAGTGTGACTTCGCTTGGTCTCTGTTCAACTTCTACTTCATCATCACCTCCTCGATCAAGTGACATGGATGCGGTCTATTGGTTCTGGGTGTATTATATTTTGGGATGTCAATATCAGATATCTCTGTGGGGTTGGCGGGGATAAGGAGGTTAGTGGACAATTCCTTGGTGATCTCCTCAAAGTCTTCTTCTGTAAGCTTATAATATGATTGGCGCTTCTCTTGATGTTCATCTTCTCACGATGTAATGTAGATGAAGTGTCGATCTGTGTTGAACTTCATTAGTGGTAGGAACCTATGTAAGGTGTTCGGGGTCATGTGAGGCTCGGATTCGATGGATCTCTTTAGCTGGAGGTAGTATGTATGAAACACAACATTCGGCTGCCATTGTTTGTTCATATTAGTTGAATACCACAGGGTAGCGAACTTCACAGCAAGAGGTTCAAATGGCTCTATGTCAGGGAAGGCCGCTCCTTCTGACATATCCTAGGAAAAAAATGAAATGAGGACCAAAAGTCAGCTACAATGAAATTCATAACCCTGATCTTGTGCTTCTAGGAAATATAGTTCCAACTGGTTAACTAGGTACTTCGCCCAATTCATCTATAGGCCTTCCGTGCACTTCCCTGCGAGGTCAAAGACAAAGTCGGTGACCTATGTAGGTCAATTATTCCTTACTAACTTTCCAGCTACCAATTGACATGCTAAGCACACTGAGCCACTCTAGATGGAAGCTACCTTATAGCCTCTTGTTCCCTTCGCAATGTGGCCATATGTATCCTTGATCTTTTGTGTGAGTGCGTGACCTACAACTTTCCCTGGATAAAATTCCTGCGGGTTAGGTCCTTTCATACTCAGTCCTTTGATCTTGTGGATCAGTGTTGGGTCAACTATAATGTGGTGGTCTAGACATAAGTAGCCGCCATGGTAACACGACAATAGTAGCTTGACACATGCATTGACTTCTTGGTGTCGTCCAAAGTGTGGGATCTTCATAACATTCAACAGGGTGGACTACGCGAGGTTCATTGTCCATGACTAAGGGATGATCTTCGAGTTCTTCCCTTTAGTTCTGGTTAAGTACTTGTATGGGGCGAGCATACCATAGATCTTGCGATCTCTGAGGTTGAAGTCGCTGAACTTCAACGCTGTGATCTTATCTTTCTCTATCTGAACTATGCATATCCCCTTCAGGAGGTACGCAGTGACCATGGTGTACTCAAATTCTCTTGGTATGCTATCACGATTCACCGTGCCAGCCAGAGGTGGGATGTAATTAGGAAATATGGTTGGAATTATTTTTTCATTTGCGAGGTTGTCTTTATGCTTGGTTCTCTTTTCTGTTGATGGTCGGGATGGCCATGATCCATGAGCAGTCGATGGAAAGGCTTGTAGTCCTCTCGTCGATGACGCTTGTACACCTATAGACATCGACATGACTCTTTCATTCATGAGTTCAATTAGAAATTCTTCGACAACTCTCTCTACAATGCTAAACTCGTCTGACATACATGCTCAGGGTTGGAAATCTTTGGGTTTGAGGAGTAACTTAGACACTGTAATAGGATAGAGGGTAATAGTGCAATGATCACTATGTAAAATCAACAAGTCTACAGGCTCAAATTCACGGTTAGCAAAAATGTTCTCGGTGCATGGCGCAATGGGATAAATAGATAACTTGGAAATGGATTGCTTGCAACGATTGAGAAGCCTTCATTACTCTGTTCTATCTGTTATGGTGTGGTCCAATGGTCTGGTGGAAAACCATAAATACTTTTCGACCCATTCGGAGGGTTGACTGAACGGTTATATTATTCCCAGTGGCTATCTTGCTTCTACATGGTGAAGTGCCATGTGACGTTGTTCTGTTATCCCGAAAAAGCTCCAATTTTGCAAATTTTCCTTCTGCGAAGTTTCCTCTGGAACCTTCTATAACTTTTCAATCTTAGCTCTCTTCTTACTTAGCTTTCTATCTTTATTTCCAGTGAGATTTGTCTCGGTATAAATTTTTCCATTCTGATTCTTATCTTCTTTTGGCATAGTTACTTCGCGTTGTTGAGATTCTTTCCTAAGATTCAAGGGTGATACTTCTTCTTTATCTAGGACATGAACTTCAATCTTTTGTGGGTCATCTAGTGTTCTTGCAACTTTGATATCCAGGTTTCTGGTGTTAAATAGCTTCGATATATTTCTCTATTCTTCAATTAAGTGTGTGATCCTCCTAGTCATGAAATCTTTTAACTCTTGTTTCTTCTTCTCTAAAACCTCTTCTTCTTCTTGCCTTCTGGCCTGATCTCTTTCAATCCAAGGTTTTCCTAGTAACAAGGTAAATGGGGCATTGTTCTCAATAAATTTAATAATATCAAAATCTTCCTCTATCAAAGTTCCATTGGCACTCATAGATATCTGGGTGAGATTTCCACATAGGTTTATCAACTTTCCTCTAAATAGACCTATTCCTCCTAATGAAGGAATCATAGCAAGCCTCCCTATAGCTTCCCAATTTCTCTCTGTCATGATATTCACCTGTGTTTCCTGATCTAGAACACAGTCAATGTCGAAGTCTCCTATTCTTTCTTCAAGGAATTCTTTTTCTTTGAAGACCTCTGATAAACTGACATGTCGATGATCCATCAGGGTTTCTTTCATTTGTAGAAATACTTTCTCTGATTCTTTCTGTGGTTCTTCCATAATCGTAGTTTATGGATCTAACTTAGGGCCTTCTTGTCTCATGTTCATTTCTTCAAGCTTAGAAATCATTCTAGGGCAATCCAATACTTCATGGTCCATATCTTTGCAACAAAGACAACTAGGTCTTCTCCCAGGGCTTTGCTTAGCAATATGTCTCAGTTTTCTGCAACTGTAACAGAGGGTTAATCCTCTCTTTCTTTTAAATGATTCCTAGCTTTTTCTATACTCCGCACTAGGGTCATAGAAGCTAGCCTGCAAATATTTCTTTCTAGGATTTTGCATCCACTGGTTAGTCCAAACATTCTTTCTATGCATAGGTATAACATATCTTTCACTATTATTATCAGATCTATTCATATCAAATCTTATTTCATCTATTAGTGCCCTAGTTTTCAAGCTAGGACAAAATCTATCAAACATACCTAGATCCATACTTTTGAAAAAAACAATCTTCACTTATCTTACTTCTGTAGAGCACAAAGCTTTCAGATCTAGTACTTTTCAATATCCTTACCTTTATCAGAGCACAGAGCTTGCAAATATTACCTCTTTTAATAAAAAATTCTCACTTTTACCTTTCTCAGAGCACAGAGCTTTCAAATATTACCTCTTTTCTTCCGATCATACTTATTTTCTTTAGCATAGATCTTCTCAAACTAAGTAGAGTATTGCACACTAGAGCAACATATCTACGCACAGAGCTTTCAAAATTTCAGGTCAGATCTTTTCACAAAGATTCTTCTTCGTTAGTTCCCAACAATCATAGTTTCAAGTCCCGGCAATGAAACCATTTGTTGGCACAGGGGCAGACCCAGGGTTCAATGCTACAACAACGCACCAACAAAACCCTAACTACCGGCACTTTTAGCAACACCTGCAAAGAAAATGAAGTCTCACCCGAGGTAGAGGTAGGGGTGGTTGTAGGACTCAGGTGTCTGCAACCGTAGCTGGTACACAGATCTGTGATTGTAATACTTAATAGAGCACTTAGCACCAACATATCATCAATATTTAACCACTACCTACTCCACAGATACAACAGAGCATTGCATTATCCATTCAGCTCTGATGTATCTAAGAACTTATCATAGAGAAGTGGATTAGATCTAGCACATTCAGGCACTAGCACATTCATATAAGTCATATCTAACATCCATATACATCATTAGCACAAAGCATAAACATATCTATCTATTTATATCAAAGCACTTATCAAGTAAAGACATAAACACATCAACACATTGCACAAAGCATAGAAACATAGCATATACATGGTTCACCCCCACCCTGGGGCTACGTCCATCAACTCTTCTTCTTTATTATCTATGTCAAGCTTCTTACAGGCACATAACATCAAAATCCTACTCCGCAGAAGACAGGAGATCTGCGTGCACTCCGCCACATCCTCCTTCCCCGAGTATATCTAAGCACACAACCTTCCACAGCCTCTTACAATGACTTTCACTTAGCTCTACAAGTCTCACACAATATGCACAAATCACTTACAATCCTTCAATTACATAGATCTAGCACTTATCCATTCGTAACTTCCTTCTTCTTACATTGCCTAGACATCTATTTATACTTTACAAAATAGGCCTAAACATGGGTAAACCCATGAGCTGACATCCCATACCCGTTACATAGTCGCAAATCCCAAAAAGGGGCCAACATCCTGTGATCTCTGCTTCGTCTTGCACTCCTCCTTCGATAGGCTATCAAAGTCCCAAAATAGGTCAAATTGACCAAGGATCTCCCAAAACTTGGTCAAGGGCCAACACCTATTATGGGAGCCTTGATTTTAGTATAATAAAATCATTCTCAACACTGGTTTTCCATCTAGGTTTTTTCTAGGGGTATCTATGAAAAATATTAGTGTTTATGTGTGTTTGATTTGGTTTCCTTGTTTATGCTTCCGCTGCATGTTTAGTTGATTACTCAACTGTGCTTTAATTTGACAAGTGATTTATTTGGAATTAAATGTTGGATTCTAAGTAGGAGAAATTTCAACATAGTATCAGAGCCTAATCTATGAAGGGAGGAAATCAAGCCAGATCTTAGATCCATAGTAGATCCATAACAAGCAGGTGGAAATCGAAGAACAAATTTTAGGGAAATAGTCATACTGAGCCAGAAATAAATTTTTGCAGGTTTAATGTGGTGTACGTGGGTCACAGTGATGACAATTTAATACATACGCAGGTTGTAGTAGTGACATCCATGTACACACGTGGGTTGTAGTGGTGACAGTTGTGTACACACACGGTTTGTAGTGGTGATATTCATGTACGGGGTTGTACAAAGAAAGTTTCAGGAGGAAATGTTTTTTGGTGGCTTGATGAGCAATGCAAGGAGGCCAAGCAGTCAACAAAGAGATATCAGATAGGTGGAGAAGGAATTCTATATAGATATATTATCCACATGAGACAACATAGGAATAGAGAATGACTTTTTCTCATGTGCTTGAGTCATCCACTTAGGAGCAAAGATGGACTTTTTCTCAAGTTTCTGAGCCACGAAGGATAGTGACTCAAGGGGATTTCATATAGGTGGAGAAGGATCTTCATCCAGAGATTAGGGGATGACATATCTATTGGAGTCAGTGACTCATAGATATAGGAGATAAGGAATTTTTCTCATAGAGATCTTAACACAGGGTGAAGAAGTAATTTCACCTAGAGATATAATCACTCCAAAGGAGAAGGAGGATGCAAGAGACAGATCTAGAACAAGGAAAGATATGTGAAGCAAGGAAATAACATGAAGGTCGAACAAGTTGGAGTAGAGTTTCAGAGTTGTACATAGGTTTCAATAGTCCAATGCACATACAAACATGGGTTTCAGAAGCAACAATCATGTACATATGTGAGTTCCAATAGCCAAGGTCACGCACATGTGTGGGATGTAGAAGGAATATGTTCATACATACGCGAGCTGCAAAAGGAACATGCACATAAAACTTGTGCATGTTGCAAGTATGAGGTTGTACAACAATAACAAAGGTTCTTAGTTGTAGGTGTTGGTTTTTTCTTAGTGGACAAAAAATACACACGAAGTGAGATAGGAGATCTCATAGATTGGGTGGAGAAGGAATTTTATCCAAGTGTCTAGGGAAAGGTTCGAGGAAAGGAGAAAAGGGGTAGAAAGGGAGATAGAATCCAAAAATATTGAACGATTGATCTTGAGGTAGGATATTTACCGCATTGTATTATTTCTCAGGTGGACCATTACCCCAGGAAGGGATCCCAATATTTTATTTCAATAAAATAAAATAGATCTAGGAGCATGGGAGATATTTAGTAGTATGACAAAGGACTCATGGACCCATGTTGAACTTGGTGATGATGCCAAGTATGCATAGAAGGGAGAGGAAACAATCACATTCCATATTGAGTTAGGAGGTTTGTTAGAGACCCATGATGTGCTTTATGTACCCGAACTGAAGAAAAACATGCTCTTAGTTTCAGTTTTGGAGGACATGGTTTTTGTCATTACTTTTCATAGAGGGAAAGTGGTCATATGTTCAGAGGAAGCTATCCTTGACACCGTAATCATCATTGGTGTCAGAGAGGGAAGGTTATACAAGTTGCAAGGATATCATGTAGGAGGATCCAAGGGGATATTGGATCATGGATCGATGTCAGTGGAAGAGGACGAGGATCGACATAAATCTCCTAAGGGTGAACAACTGAAGGATGAGCAGAGTTCACAGAATCCCAATGTGGGGAGTAAACCTTCAGATGGGAAGAGGGAGTTATCCCCTTCCAATTTTGTCAGGAGACCAAGTTGGTACGATATGACATTGATGGATTCTTAGAAGAAGGAGGCTTCTAGGAGTATATTGAGGGAGAGAAAGCCTTGGAAAATTTTTCCAAACTTTGTGGCATTGATATGTAGCGTCATCGATTATGTTGCTTCTAGTGTTTTGGAAGAAACTAACCAACAAGGTTCGACGGAATCTAGTGGACAGGATGATGTGTTCAACATTGCTCCAGGATTGAAGGGAGAACCATTTCCAGGTGGCTCTTCAAGAAGTAACTTCCTCGCTAAGAGAAATTTTCTATGTTAGTGGTAGCATTAGACAAGTACTTCAGCATTGACATGTGTCTAGCATGTGGAATTCGTCGAAATCCTTCTATCTTTGAGTTTACTTTAGTTAAATGAATAACTAAAGTAAATTGTTTTAATTAATTAATTATGTAATCAGTTGATTGATTTATTTATGGAAAATGATAAAAATAATTAGCATGTTTCTAAATCTCAAGTGAGTGTGAGAAGTAATCTCAACCATCAATCACCTTGGATATTAGAAATAGATTATAAATCAACATTAGAAAAGCAAGTCTAGGGTGAAGGAGAAGACACTTGACACTTGACAGGATTTATGTTTAGAGAGTCAACACACATAGTATTGGATCATTAAATACTTGTTGATGCTAGTGGTAGCATCAGACATGTATTTCTGCATAGTTTTATATGTCTAGACATGTGAAAATCGTCAAAAGCCTTCTATCCTTGAATTTACTTTAATTAAAGTAATTATTAAAGTAAATTGTTTTTATTAATTAATTAATTAATTAGTTAATTGAATTATTTAAGGAAAGTGATAAAAATAATTATCATGTTTCTAAATCTCAAGTGAGTGTGAGAAGTAATCTCAACCATCAATCACTTTGGAGATTAGAAATAGATTATATCTCATGATTATAAACGCAAGGTTAGGGTGAAGGAAGAAGAAACTTTTGACTTGATAGGTGTTGAGGGAGTTGACACAAAGTGTTGGGTCACAAAGGACTATGATTCAAGATATTGGATAGGTGGAGAAGGAATTCCATCTAGAGATCAGGTCAAGGAGAAGAGAGAACAGAGGATCACACAAGTGGGTTTCAGTCAATGGAAGTCATAGGAGAGTGTCATATCATACAAAATCTCCCATACATGTACATGAGTCGCAATGGATACAGACACATACATACATGGGTTTACTAAAGAAAAGTCTCATAAACCTAGAAAATCATGCAATTTTGGTTTTCATAGTAGGTTAGACTTTGTCAATTTTTTCTGTAGTTGCATTTCTCTCTGTGGGCCATTATCCTTGTTACGGGAGCCCTAATTTTAGTATAATAAAATCATTCTCATCATTGGTTTTACCTACATGGTTTTTCCAGGGGTTTATACCTAAAACTTTGGTGTCTTGTGTGTGAGATTTTTGGTTTCCTAGTTTATGATTTCGTTGTATGTTTAGTTGATTACTCAATTGTGATTTTACTAGATAAATTGGTTTTATCTTGAGCTAACTACCAAGTGTTGGGTTAAATTCATAAAATCGACAAGGTATCGGAGCATACCAATGGTTGACTCTAGGAAAATCAAGATGGTATTAGAACAGGTGATTTGAGGGGAAGCTAGATCTCAAATCCATAGTAGATTCATAAGCAGCAGTCAGAAATCAAAGGACTGATTTCCGGGAAACAACCATATAGAGGTAAAACTTGTTTTTGTAGGTGTACAGAGGTGTACATGAGTCACATAAATCCCAATTGCGTACATAATCGAAAGGTTTTAAGAATAGTTATGTACACACAGGTTTCAATGGTCATAGTCGTGCACATATGTGGGTTTTAGTAATCACAGTCGCATACATACATAGGATCTCGTGGTGACAATCGCGTACAAGTCCGTATAGGTCAGTAGATGGGCAATTTTCAGCAGCAAGTTATTTCCAGGGTAGGTTATCTTGTATTAGGGATGGAAAAAACATTGTTAAGAGTTGAAGATAGATTGGATGGAGAATACAATTTCCTCTCTTGGAAATCAAGAGTAACATTGGCGTTTAAGGAGTATCACCTTTGGGAGTTAGTGGAAAATTTTGTTACAACATCGACAAATCCAACAACTTTGTAATATCACAACAACAAGGAGATCAAAGCATAGAGGGAAATCTTGGATTTAGTGAAGGATCATATAATTCCTCACTTATCTAAGAAGAAGAAAACTGAATAGATGTTTTATGCCTTGGTAGGGTTATTTCAAAGCATGAACATGAATAGGAAGGTGGTCTTAAGGAATAAAATCATATCGGTGCAGATGTCTAGATCTGATAATGTTACCAACTATATCATGAGGATCACACAGGTGTACAATCAACTTGTAGCCATAAGGGAGAAGATAGAATACACATAGCTCGTGAATGCGACATTGAATGGTCTTCCCAAGTCCTGGGAACCATCTATTAAGGGATATTGCACTATCGAACATCTTCCAGATTGGTAGAGAATTTGGAATGAGTTCATCTAGGAAGAGACTCGATAGGAATCTAAGAGAAGAAAGTAGGGAGGTAGTGAAGAGAAATTGGATCTTGTCAGTAAGACAAGGAAGGTAAAAGGAAATAATTGTAGTAAGAAGGGTAACAGTGATGGAGGTTCATTGCAACCAGGAAAGAAGAAGGACTTGAGTAAAATCAGTTCTTTCTCATGTCATAAGAATGGACATTATGCATCTAAGTTTCTGGAGAAGAATAAGAATGGTAATGGAACGACGCAAACAACAAAATTAATAGAGACACAACTTGATGATTTTGCAGTGAAATTTGAGAAGGATTACTCACTTGTTTCTTTCCTTTCTAATAGCACAATTGCGAGGAGTGTTTGGTTCTTGGAAAGTGGTGAATCTCGTCATATGAAAGAAGCATGTGAGATATTTAGTAGTCTAATAAAGAGTGACTCATATGTTCATGTGAAGCTTGGTGGTGATTCCAGGTATGTGGTGAAGGGAGAGGGAAAAATTTTGTTCCAGATCGAGTTAGCGGGATTTGTTGGTTTCCCAGGATGTGCTTTGTGTACCAAGTTTGAAGAAAAAATTAATTTTAGACTCAGTCATGGAGGACAATTTTTTTTCCATTACTTTTCAGAGAGGGAAAGTACCCATACATCCATAGAAATATATTCTGGACATTGCAGTGGTTGTTGGGGTTAGAGAAGGAACTTTGTACAGGTTGCAGAGAAAGCCTATTCGGGATTTGGTACATGATAGTGACAACTTATGTGAGTTATAGAACATGATATTGGGACATGCACTATAGGGAATTTTTTATTCTAAGTGGGATTGTTACAGGTCTTCTAGAGCTCATAATTGAGGAACAAGGAGTGTGTAAAGGGTGTACACTTTGAAATAATGCCAAGGATGATTTTCCTAGAAATGAGAGTAGGTTCAAGGGGATATTGGATCTTATCCATTAATATGTGAGTGGTTTGATGTTAGAAACATCATTACAAGGAGAATCATATTGTGTGATGTTTATTGATGATTTTTCTAGGAAAACATGGATTTTCTTTATGAAGACCAAGGCTGAGGTCTTCAGTCAGTTTCAGGAATTTATATCTCAGGTAGAGAACCTGATAAGGAAGAAGATAAAGGTATTGAGGTACGATAATAGGGGAGAGTAAACCTCCAAATACTTCAAGGATTTAGTCAAGGAGGAAATGATCATGAGGGGGATGACAATCTCATACAAACCTCAGTAGAATGGGGTTGTGGAGAGAAAGAATTGGTCCATCATCGGTTCTGCCATAACTATGATACATGACCATGATTTTCCTATGTTTATGTGGGAAGAGGCATGTAACATAATACTGTATGTGTATAACATGACTCCTCAGAGGATATTTTGGAACAAGACTGATCCAGGTGGATATTGGTGGCCACCCACCTGTTCCAAATTCCAACTAGCTCATATTGACAATTTTTAGTTCAACATATTTCTCTGTAATGGGCACAACTCTTTGTAATTGTGGGTTATTAATACCTACATAGAATCCATGAGGATATTAGTGGCCACCCACCTATTCCAGCTCACTTATTTTGGAAGTTTTCATGTCAGTACATATTTTTGTACTTCCAGGGCCGTTTTGGGGATCTAAACAATGTTTTCTTGGCTTTCCACAATCCAACTATAGAGGGATTCATCTTTTGATGGCATAATTCATAGTTCTTGAAAATCCCTTTCCAATGGGTTATCACATGCCTAAAATGGAGATCGTATGCAAAAGTTACGACCCTTAGAAGTTAATGTACTAACTTACCCCAACGAGGCCCATATGACTTTTGGCGCTTCATCTCCTAGGGTTAGGTTTTTGGATGTCTATGGTTTTGGAATTCATGTTTATCATAAAAAGGCCTTCATAGCCTCATTATAATAATTTTCTTGCGAATGAGCGTAGCCGTCACATCTCTTCTGAGAGATAAAGTTGCCACCATTCTAGTAAGTCTTGCACTCTATATTTTTACAGTCTCTGTACATTGATTTCATTAATAGAAATCATGTATGGTTGTATTTCTCTATTTTTGGCAATTTTTATGTGTATTTCATTATAATACCTCTACTTTCATTTTGTTCCAAAAATAATCTGGATCAGTGGTATCAGAGCATGTTGGTCTTGATCGTTTTTTAGTGCATTTCCCCAACGATGTCTGAGTATAGAAAGTTGGGTATCGAGATTATCTATCTTGAGGAAAATCTCTCTCACACGCCCAAGAAACCCTCTATGGCAGCATAAATAAAAATGATGGAGAAAAATATTCTATTAAATTGTTGCTTGAGCAAGATCTCGTGCAATAGAGGGACGAAATGATGCAAATTTTTTCCCACATCCTTAAATCCCTGTCAATAGCAACATGTGCATCTTCATCAAGCGACCACTTTGGAGGAAACTCTCCCTTCAAGGTAGAAGTTAATTGTTATATTCCCATATTTGAAGGTTAGATAGATGCAAATTCCTTAGAAAAATGGTTGAATCTTCTAGAAGGTTATTAATTTGTTCACAATTTTTTGACAGGAAAAAGATCACCTTCACGCTCCTGAAGGCTCTACCCCATGTCAAACATTGGTGGGAAACTTACTGGGAGAAAATTTCCACAAAGGAATCTGGAATATATGGGGTCGAGCCCACTAGTGATTTTTTTGTGGATGTGATCAAGGAACAATACTACCATGTTGATAACTATAAAGACTAGTACATGAGATGGAAGACACTGCGGCAAGAGAAGAGCCAAACAGTTTCATAATTCACAAATACTTTCCATACCTTGCCCACCAAGATGGGTAACAAATACTCTAAGCGAAATCTGGTTCTGAAATACCACGGGGCTCTACATAGGTACATCCAAACCGAAATAGATTTCCTAAACATCTCATCATTGGGAGTTGATTATCGATATGCTGTCAAAATCGAGCATAAATTTGTGCACCAGAACAAATGGGAGTTAGGGTCTACAAATCTACAAAAACCAAAGCATAGTAAAGACGACCCTAACCAAAATCCTCCTAACAACTAGTCCAAGGCATTGGAAAAGAAGGGTAAAGGAAAGATGAAGAATGAAACTGGGAAGTGGTGCGACTTCCACAAAATCCCTTGGCACAACAACGATGAATGTCACTCAAAATAGTCATTGGTGGCCGAGGTCAAAGACAAGAAGTTGAACCTTGATTCGGATTCTAATCTAGAAAATATTGAAAATAGACAGATCATCGATGTAGATCCCACTTCTATTGTCGCAGCTGCAAAAATTCAACCAGAAAAACCAGTAGATCCTAAAGAGGGGGATCACCTCTTCCATTCATAGATGTGGGTGAAGTGGACCCGGTTTCTTTTCATTGTTGATAGTGGCAACCAGAAGAATCTCATCTCAACTAAGGTCGTCAAATAATTGGGGTTGTCAACAACACCACACCCACAACCATACAACATCGGGTGGCTTCACCAGGAATGATATCTCCCTGTCAACCAGCAGTGTCTCCTATCCTATGGCATCCATCCCTTCAAGGATGAGGTAGTGTGTGATGTTTCCCCTCTTTATGATTTTGATGTTTTTTTGGGCCAACCATATATGTGGAAACATCATGTTGTTTATGAGTCTCGACCCCATAGTTTCATTATTACTCTGGGGGGTCAAATCTACGAATACCGAAGGTATTTTCGACTATTGTTCCACCAAAACAGTGCCGCAAGGTAATCAATCATACTGAAAAATTCATCCTCTTCACAATATGTTCAACGGATGCATAGAGGGCCACTACAACCACTGTAGCCTCAACACCTCTTATCCAGAAGAAGTAGATTTCATAAGAAAAAGAATATATTGTTTCTTCACCTATGATGGTGCCTACACATTGCCCCATCAAGCCCATAGACAACAGGTTGGTGGAACAGATTCAACCCCTCTAGAAAAAGGTTCGTGGCAACCTTCCATAGAGCAAGCAACACAAATTCTCCAACAAGGCACATAGCTCAGCAAGATTCAAATTCAGAAAATGCTTTCCCCTCTTCACCGGGCACTCAATGCAATGGAGACCATTGCTTCCTAAGGGGGGAGGATTGATCCACGTGGATATTGATGGCCACCCACCTGTTCCAAATTCCAATTGACTCATCTTGACAGTTTTCAGTTAAGCACATTTCTCTGTAATGGGGGCAACTCTTTGTAATTGTGGGTTCTGCATCCCTACATAACATCCAAGGGGATATTTGTGGCTGCCCACATATTCCAACTAGATTATTTTGGAAGTTTTCATGTAAGTACATCTCTCTAAACTTCTAGGGATGTGTTGTGGCTCTAAACAGTGTTTTCTTGGCTTGCCATAGTTAAAATGTAGACAAAGTCAGAGTATGATGACATAATGCATATTTCTCGAAAAGACCTTTCCAATGGGATATCACACGCCTAAAATGTAGATCATATGCAAAATTTACAACCCCGGGAAGTTAATGTACTAACTTACCCCAACGGGGCCCACATAAATTTTGATGCTTCATCTCCTAGGGTTAGGTTTTTGGATGTCTAGGGTTTTGGCATTCATTTTTATCATAAAAAAATGCCTTCAGAGCCTCATTGTAATGATCTTCTTGTGAATGAGCATAGTTGTCACATCTCTTCTCAAAGATAAAGCTGCCACCTTTATAGTGAGTCTTGCACTTTGTATTTTAACAGTCTCTATACATTTCTTTCATTAATATAAATCATGTATTGCTATATTTATTTTTTATGGCAATTTTATGTGTATTTCATTGTAATATCTCTTATTTCATTTCATTCCAAAAATAAGTCAGATCAAAGACATTGGAGGAGGAATTATTAGCAGTGACGCTAGAGATTTGGTCATTTGAGGATATTTGGTGTCTAGTTTACATCCATGTGCTTGTGGAGAAGAGGAGAAAGATGGAGCTTTCAGGACAGAAGGGTGTATTTTTGGGATACAATGAGATCTCAAAGGCTCACATGATATTCATTCTAGTGCAATGGAAGATAGTTGTGAGTAGATATGTTAATTTTGAGGAGAAAATAACATCTAGTAGATCTCAGGAGTCATCAGTAGTGACAGAGGACAAGGAGAAGAATGATATGAAGGATGAGAAATAGTCAATAGTTCAAAATTCAGGTGGGGAGGAGGATTTATCCCCTTCCAATCCTATCAAGAGACCTAGGTGGATATTATAAACATTAATGGATGTTGGTGAAGCTCGTACGAGTGCGGTCAAAGAGAAAAGGCCTCCAAAGAAGTTTATAAATTATATGGAACTTATGAGTAACATCATTGATGTTGACCCTTCTAGTTTTGAGGAAGTAGTAGATCAACAGGTATGGTGGGATTCCATGGTATAAGAGTACACGTCTATTATGAGGAATGATGTTTGGGACATAGTGTCGAGACCAGAGGGGAAGTCAATTGTGATTTCTAGATGGGTTTACAAGATCAAGCATGTTGCAGATGATAGTATCAATAAGGTAAAAGCAAGGTTTGTGGTGAGAGGGTTCTCCCAAAAAGAGGGAGTGGACTACAAGGAGACATTTTCTCCAGTTTCTAGGTATGATTCTATTCGATATTTTATTTCCATTGCTTAAGTTATGAGGTGGAGGATACATCAAATGGATTTGAAAACGAATTTCCTCAACATGATCATTGAGGAGTAAGTATACATAGAACAACCTCATAGATTTGAGGTACTTGGGAGGGAGTCTCATGTGTGTAGGCTTAAGAAATCCTTGTACAGACTCAAATATGAACATAGTGCATGGTATTTTAGGATTGATGGATACTTTCAGAGTATGGGATTTACCAAGAGTGTGGTGAATCCTAACTTGTACTTCATATTTGTTGGGTTGGATCCACTCATCTTGGTTCTGTACATTGATGATTTATTTCTAACAGGTGCAGAGAAGATTATTGCAGGGTGCAAAGAAGATTTAGTGAGAAATTTTTAGATGAAGGGAATTGGCTTGATGTGTTATTTCTTGGGGTTAGAGGTATGGAAATTATTGGTAGAGATATTCCTTGGAAAAGGAAAGTATGCAGTTGAGATATTGAGGAGATTCAGGATAGAGGATTGTAAACCAATGGTGACACCTATGATTACCAATATGAATAAGGTGATCACTTTAGATTCATACTCGGTGGATCCCAAGATATACAAGCAGTTGATAGGGTCCTTGATGTATTTGGTCAACACCAGGACATATATTTGTTTTACTATGAACACATTGATTCAATTCATGGTGGATCTGAGGAAGGTGCAGTGGGTAGCAATGAAACAATTTCCCGGGTACTTGAGAGGTATAATGGAGTATGGATTGAGGTATCTTGGAGAATATGGAGTGGAGTTGTTGGGATATATAGACTTAGATTGGGAAGGTAGTGCAGTAGAAAGAAAGAGCACCTCAAGGTGTTGCTTCAGGTTGGGATCAACAACGATTACTTGGTTCAACAAGAAGAAAACTTATGTAGCACTCAGTTCAGCACATGTAGAGTGTATAGTAGCACGTATGGCTAGTTTTGAAGCCATTTTTCTTCACAAGTTGCTTACAATTTTATTTGATTAGGAGTTGGACCCTACGGTAATATACTATGATAATCAGAGTTGTATCAAACTCTCGAAGAATCCAATATTCCATGATAGGTCTAAGCATATAGAGATTATATACCACTCCATTCAAGATAGGATCCATAAGGAAGTAATGAATATTCATTATGTTTCCAAAGATGAGCAGGTTGTAGATATTTTGACCAAACCCTTGGAGAAAGGGAAGTTTGTATTATTCAGATATAGGCTTGGAGTGGTGCAAAATACCTTCTTTGATAAGAGGGAGTGTTGATGCTAGTGGTAGCATCAGACAAGTATTTACACATAGCTCTATCTGTCTAGATGTGTGGAAATCGTTTAAACCATTCTATCCTTGAATGTACTTTAAATAAAGGAATTATTAAAGTAAATTGTTTTTATTAATTAATTATGTAATTAGTTAATTGAGTTATTTAAGGAAAGTGCTAAAAGTAATTAGCATGTTTCTAAATCTCAAGCCGATGTGAGAAGTAATCTCAACCATCAATCACTTTGGAGATTACAAATAGATTATAATTTATAACTCACAATTATAAAAGCAAGGCTAGGATGAAGGAAGAAGACACTTTTGACTTGACAGGTGTTGAGGGAGTCAACACAGAGTATTGGGTCATGAAGGATTATGATTCAATATCTTGGATAGGTGGAGAAGGACTTCCATCTAGAGATCAAGTCAAGGAGAAGAGAGAATAGAGGATCACACAAGTGGGTTTCAGTTAGAGGAAGTCATAGGAAAGTGTCGCGTTGTACAAAAGTTTATGTACAAGTTTTTTGTACACGTACATGGATCTTAGTGGATATAGTCGTGTACTTACATGGGTTTGTTGAAGAAAAGTCACATACACCTAGGAAAGTGTGTAGTTATGGTTCATACAGTAATTCAAACTTTTCCAGGTCTATCTACAGTTGTATTTCTCTCAGTGGGACATTATCCATGTTACAGGAGATCTAATTTTATCATAATAAAATCATTCTCAACATTGATTTTCCCTTCGGTTTTTTTCCATGGATTTATACCCAAAAATATTGGTGTCGTGTGTGTGATATTTTTTGTTTCCTATATTATTCTTCTGTTATATGTTTATTTGATTACTCAGCTGCGATTTTAGTAGATAAAGTGATTTTTTCTTGAGATAACTATTGGGTGTTGGGTTGAAGTGGTAAAATCAATAGGACTGTGATTCAATATCTTAGATAGGTGGAGAAGGACTCCCATCTAGAGATTAGATCAAAGAGAAGAGAGAAAAGAGGATCACGCAAGTGGGGTTTCAGTCAGAGGAAGTCAAATGAGAGTGTCCCATTGTATGGAGCTTATTGTACATGTACATGATTTTCAGTGGAGACAATCACATACATACATGAATCTGTTGAAGGATAATCACTTACACCTTGAAAAACATGCATTTTTGGTTCGTACAAGAGGTCAATATTTTCCAGGTTTTTCTACAATTGTATTTCTCTTAGTTGACCATTATCCCTCTTATGAGAGCCATGATCTTAGCATAAGAAAATCATTCTCAACACTAGTTTTCCCTCTTGGGTTTTTCTAGGGGTATCTACCCAAAATGTTGGTGTTTAAGTGTTCTTGATTTGGTTTCCTTGTTTATGCTTCCACTAAATGTTTAGCTTATTACTCAATTGTTCTTTAATTCAATAAGTGATTTATTAGGAATTAACTGTCGGGTGTTGGGTAGGACAAATTTCAACAASATAATAGAGGTGAATTTACTTCCAATGAATTTGAACAATTTTGTGAAGCTCATGGAATAAAAAGACCATATTCAACTTCAAGAACTCCTCATCAAAATGGAGTGGTTGAAAGGAATAACATACATGTACAAGAGATTGCTAGAACAATGTTAAATGAAGCAAAACTATCAAACAAATTTTTGAGAGAAGTAGTTTACACTATTTTCTACATTCTAAACAGAGGGAAAATCAGAGTCAACAGTGACAAGACACCTTATGAGCTATGTAAAGGTCGAACAACCTCTATCAAACACTTCTAAATCTTTGGGATAAAGTGTTACATCAAATGTGATGATGAGGATCTATGCAAGTTTGACTCAATAGCACATGAAGGAAATTTTCTTGGATATTCATCAAGAAGCAAAGCCTATAGATGTTACAAAAAAATATTGCAGAACATTGTTGAAAGTATTAATGTCATAATAGATGAAGAAACACAAAATAAGAACAAATTAAAATTAGAGGAAATAGATTAAAACAAAGAAGAACAAGAACAAGAATATAAAGAATAAGAACAAGAAAAAGAAGGAAAAGGAATATAATGCCAAGATACACAAACACCATCAAGGTTTGTGTAGAAAAGCAATCCAGAAAACTTAATTCTTGGTGATAAAAATGCTAAGACTTAGACTAGGAGAAAACTAGCAAACAATTATGAGTATATGAATCTCTCTTTACTATCCAAAATAGAGCTTAAATTCTTTCAGAAGCCACTAATGATCAACATTTGATGAATTCTATGGAATAAGAGTTAAACCAGGTTGAGAAAAATCAAACATGGCAACTTGTCCCAAGACCCAAAGCTATGAATGTGATTAGAACAAAGTCGGTATCCAGAAATAAGTTGAATGAAGATGGAAGAGTAGTAATAAATAAATAAAATATTGGTGTGTAAAGGATATGTTGAAGTAGAAGGTATTTACTTTCAAGAAACCTTTTCTCTTGTTGCAAGACTAGAATCCATTAGAATGTTTTTCCCATTTGCAAGCTTCAAGAAGTTTAAGGTGTATCAAATGGATGTCAATCCAACAATCTTGAATGGATATTTAGAGGAAGAAGTGTACATAGAACAACATGAAGGGTTCCTTTTGTTAGAAGATGAAGATTTATTTGCATATTGAAGAAATCACTTTATGGATTAAATAAAGCTCTCAGAACATGGTATTCAATACTTGACAAGTAATTGAAACAACAAGGTTTCAAAACATGAACAACATATAGCAATATTTACATTAAAATAGACAATGCAGACATGTTAATCATTGTATTTTATGTGGATGATATCAATTTTGGAATTAATACTGATAGAATGAGCCAAAAGTTTACAAAAGAAATGAAAATATAATTTAAGATGTCTATGCTTGGAGAACTGTCCTTCATAGGGTTGCAAATTTCTCAAACTAGCAAATGCATATTTATCTCTCAAACCAAATACATCAAGGAGATGTTGAAGAAGATTGAAATGGAAGACTGCAGACCTGTCAGCACACCCATGGTCACTGGTTGTAAACTAAGAAAAGAGGATGAATCGAAGGAAGAAAATCAAACTTTGTACAGATCAATGATAAGAAACCTTTTGTATGTGACAGCTTCAAGACCGAATATCATGCAGGTAGTAGGGTTAGTTGGAAGGTTTCAAGATGCACTAAAGGAAACACATGTGTAGGAAGTAAAAATAATATTAATATATCTAAAATGCACATTGTACTTTGGATTATGGTACCCCACAGAAAAGGATTTTACTCTGATATATTACACAAATACAGATTGGGTAGGTAGTGTGGACGATAGAAAAAGCACCATTGGTGGAGTGTTCTTTGTTGGAAATATTATAGTGTCTTGCTTCAACAAGAAGAAATCATCAATTTACCTATCAACAACATAAGCAAAATACATTGCAATAACAACATCTTGTACACAAGTCCTCTAGATGAAACAAACACTAAAATACATTCAACTAGAGTATAATCATCCAATATCAATACGATGTGACAACACTAGTGAAAAACATATCTCCACGAATATTTTCATGCATTCAAAGACAAATCAAATTACAATCAAATATCATTTATTGAGAGAGAAAGTCATAGAACATATTTCAAGCTGTAATATATCAACACAAAGGAGAATATTATTGATATATTTACAAAACCTATTCCTAGAGAAGTCTGTGAGCATCTCAGTTAGAAACTGGGGGTTGGTACCTATGCCATACACTCACTAAATCACTACAAGAGGAGCACCAGTTGAGGGGGAGTTTCTAAAAGAGAGAAGGGTTTTGGTCCCAGAGAAGATAATAAAGAATAAAGTGAAAGGAGGAGAAAAACCCTTTGCCATTGATGTCAAAGGGAGAAATTTGCAGAAAGAGAGATGTGTAAGGGAGTACCAAAATAACTAAGTGTTTCCATCAATAACAAAGGGGGATTTTGTTGGAAATCATGTTTCCATTGATGTCAAAGACAGGGGGAGACAATTTCATTGATTTCAAAGATAGGGGAGACTATGAATTTCTATGTGAGCTGATAAGATTCTATGTTAATGAGAAGTGTCTCAATGTGTGATTCACACCAAGGAAGTAATTAATGCCCATTTACACTGATGGGACTTTGTTTGGAAAGATGAATACATTCTGTCAAGTTTTTGCAAATTTCCTTTTTTCACTCGAAAGACAAAGTGACTAAGTGAGAACAACCTAAGAAATTTCAAAACCACACAATAATGAAAAGAAGTGGAAATTGGACTCTAGATGAAATGATCCTACAAATAGGGGATTAGATCGCAGATCATCAAGAAATTTGAAGAGAGAAAAGGAAGTATGGACTTGTATTGAGTCTAGAAGAAGATATTTTAAGCCCAGATAACTAGATCGAGACAAAGAGAAAAATCCCACATTCGTGAGGAAAAACAACTATAAAGAGTTTATAACGAAAACATGAAAGAACATAATTTATATGTGAATGAGAGTCATGGAACCATGCGCAATTCATTAAATTTTCTTGTGAATAACTATGAACCCATAACATGTTAAATCTTGACCATTCATCTCTAGAGATCAACAAATAATATCAAAAGATTGGGGTCCAATACTTGGTGGGCCAACTCAGTCACGTCAGTGCCATGATAGCAACCTCATTAGTGCCATGTGTATGGTCATATGAGTTCCATATGAGAGGGAGTCCATGTTAGTTCCACATAAGAACCACATGTCAAGAAACGTACCGATGCCATGTCATCCAGTGTACATGAAGAATACGTCTACATGGAAGCCACCTCCTCTGCAACATCGACACAAGAGATTTGAAAAAATGAATAAGTACCATGACATCACGGAGATAGTGAGAATGAAAAAGAATAGAGAGTATGTGAGTAAATGAGAATGAACCCATGGACCCACAGTGAGATCTTAAAAATAACTAAGTACCAAGAATTAGTTGGATAGATATCTCGAAAATGACAAACTATCAAGACATCATGGAGATAGTGAGCATGAGGGAGGATCAGGTGTATGTGAAGAAATGAGCGTGAACCTACGGTGAGATGTTGAAAATGACTAAGTACCAAGAATTGGTTGGACAAAGATGTCTTGATAAATGGATAAGTATCAAGAGTGGTGTTAGGACCACATATTGTACCCTTTTTGCCCATACTTTTTGCTATTATTTTACCCTTCATCACCTGCATTTTGACTTATACTATCATTCCACTTGATCATTCCAAGGTACATAACGTCATTTCTCATTACTACACGTTTAATTTGTTTTGCATGATATTTTACATTACTTTTGGTCTTAACCATTGATTAGAAGTGCATAAGTGTCTATATCTGCAGAATAGTATCCAAGACCGATG
>ML784528.1:264388-284539 GCA_009831015.1 Picea engelmannii
CCTTACTACAACACTAAGTGCTTTTGGAATTGAGCATATATAGTGCGCAGCTATCTTTGAAACAAAAGACTTCCCTGGGTTGATAATTTATGTTTCACTTGGTTGTTTGAAATTAATTAAGCAATTATAGTGACCAACAAGTGGATTGGTCGGATAGATGAGGTCATGAATAAGAGAAGAACAGAGATGTCGTAGAGTGTGATGAGAGATGAAAATTGGCTAAGTATAAATAATGACTAAGTACCGAGAGATCCGATGGCCCAGAAGGTCGCCACTTGTTACATATCAGATGACCCAGAGGGTGAGAGATCTGATGACCCAGAAGGTTACCACTTGTCACAGATCCGGCAATATAGAGGGAGAGAGATATGATGACTCATGATGTCCCATAGAGCCATGATGAAACACTTAGAAAATTTTCTAAGTATGGGTGCAAATTGAATGTGGTGGAATGCGAAGGTGCACTCTGGAAGTCACGGAGGTATGAAAATATATGTCATAGACCCATGGAAAAATGCTTGGAAATGTGTCTAAGTATAGGTGAAAAATGAGTGTGCTAGAATATGAAGGTGCATTATGCAGGCCAAAGAGGTATGAAAAGATATGCCTTATACCTATGGAGAAATTCTTGGAAATGTGTCTAATTATAGGTGAAAAATGAGTGTAGAGGAACACAAAGGTGCATTCTGGAGGCTTTGGAGGTATGAAAAGATATGCTTTAGACCTACGTGAAACCATCAAGATGATAGATCAATGGCTAAGTATAATCAGAGATATGATTCGACAGTAGTTGTGAGATGTAGGATTGATCTATGTGAGACTTGGATCAATAGTTGAGATCAATTAGAGGTCCAGATCGGATGGCTACTGAGCATTGAGGAGGTATTGTGTGTTTCTGTTGGGTGATGAGAAGATAAAAAATTTAGATATGATCAAGGATATCATCCAAATAATGTTGTGCATTGTGATTGCATGGCATGTTTCATGTACAATAAGAAGATCGGTTGTTGATATTATATCAAGGGAAGATCAAAAAATTATTGAGTGTTGAAGTCTGCAATGTGGTATGATAGCAGATCACACATGAAACCAAAATGGGTCTATGATAGTTTCTAAGGAGTGTCGCGACCCATTTTTGAGGACATTTGGAGCCGAATTCATGGATATATTTTGTATGTGGAAATATTCATGGAAGTATGGAATGTATAAATAATGATGCTCAAATCTCGTTTAAGGGTGTGAAAGAATAGAAAAAGGATGGGAGAGTGAGGATTTTTGAGTTTTCATAATCAAAAGAGGAAGAGATGGAAGAGTTAGAAGTGAAAGTAAGTTTGGATCATTTGAAGAGAAGCTCTAAGGGTCTGAGGTCTGAGGATGCTAGATAACAAAAGGAAGATAATGTCATTAGTAGGTGCAAGGGAAAAGGAACTTCTAGAACTATGTAGATTGAGAACTATGAAAATAGAGATAGATAAAGAGACATGTTTAATTTAAGGATTGAAGGAAAGAGATAATCAAGTATCGTTAAAAACTTGGGGAGTTTGATGTTTCCATAAAAATTGGTATTTTTGACCCTTGGTCATGTATTAAGGAAGGAATCAAATATTAAAGAAGAAGAAAGAAAAGGTATGAAGAGCGTGGAAGGCACACAAACTGAAGAGGGGGCAAAGTGGTTAAAGAAGTAGAAAAGAAGGAGCGAAGTAAGGGAAAGCAAGTTGTTGGAAGAAAATATATAGGAAGACAAAGCATCAAGGAAGATAAATCATGGATAGGTCAACAAGAGGAAGAAGACACTAATAGGTTCTTTGGAGCACCTCATGGATAAGAAGGAATAGCAGGTTGGAGAAGCCCTTAAAACATGGGCTATGTGGACCTAGGGTTTTGGTACCTAGGGTTTTTGCACCTAGACTTCGGTCTAGGGTGTGTAAAAGTCATAGAAGGATAAATAGAGATCTAGAAGAGTGGAGAGGGTTGGTTTTGTTGTTGTTATTGGTGGTAATAGAAATATTGAGAGATAGAAGTGTTTGGCATTCTTGTATTATGGATCTTCAGTTGGATGTGAAGATCAACCCTGCAGCTCGGTGCGCAGGGAGGGTAGATAAAGAGGAGAGATAGAGAGGGATATGCAGCTAAGTGAGTAGATAGAACTGTATGTTTTCATCTATTATATCAAGAAACCTAGTTCTGTGGACGTATCCCTAGGGAGAGGGTGAACCGAGTAAATCTAGTTGTTATTTGTGGTTGATGTTGTCCTAGTTTCTATCTGTTATATTGTTATGCATTGTTCTTGTTAATTTTGAAGACAATGAGATATATCTAACTTTGTGAAGATAAACATAATATGGTTAAGAATCTCTAGGTTATATTGTGTTTTTATTCTAGAATCACCTTGCACTTCCTCTGGTTGTAGACACTTGTGTCCTACAACTCCCTATTGCTACTTTGAGTGAGACTTCATCTGCTTCGCAGGTGTTACCGAAAGGGCTGGTAGTTAGGGTTTGTTGTTGCACTGTTAGAGTGAAACCTGGGTCTTCCCCTATGCCAAAAAATGGTTCCATTACCGGGACCGAGATCTTCTTGAGGGAAGGTCAAGGTGGTTTCCATTGAAGACAGAGATTCAGAAGTGGATAGAAGAACAAGAAAGGGACTTCGTCGAAGCTCAAAACAAGAACCCCAGTATTAGTACATAATACTAGTTGGGAAGGTGCATCTTTATCGACGTACACGAAATTTTATTTGGAGGAGTTCATAAGGAGTTATACAAGTGGTTAGCCAGACTAGAAGACACTCAGTTTGAGATCAGATCTAGACCACCTGTGGTTTGGACAACAATGTTGATTAAGAGAGTCGAGAGAGTCAATAACGTTTTTTCTAGAGAAGTGGATCTTTGGTTTGATAGCATTATTGGAGGGTACATTACTGAGTTTTCTATTGACAGAGTAGAGTCATATAGTCAAGTAGAAAGATATTTATTTAAGGGAGCTATAGGAAAGTTCCTAAACTTTTTGAAGATGAAGATTAAGATGCTACTACATGAGAAGAATATCTTGAAGATACAATAATCAGTTAGATTTTGAAGCTAATGTTCAATAATTCAGACAGCGATAGTGACGCAAAGGATGGACACACGTGCAGTGGGAGATCATTTAGAAAGGTTCCTCTTGCGAACCTATTTAAGAAGTGTTATGGACCATTGGCACAAGACAAAAATTTCTATAGTGGAGAAGTAGCAATGAGATCAGATGAAGAATATTCATAGTTCGCAAAGGCAGGGGAAGTAGAGACTGAAGATCTTTACCAAGGAGAATCAAAACTTCAAGAACAACGCCAACTATCAAAGTAAGTATTATTACTCCTCCTGTTGTTTTAGAAACATTAAGTAATCAAAGTATTCAAAGTAATCATATCACTCAGAGAATTGTTACAAGAAGCTTGGTACATACTCAGTTGAGAAACCAAGGAATATCTATGGCAGATGAAATGCGGTTACCCATCATCAGAGGAGATGGATCTGGGGATCATGATCAAAACTGGTTCTTATGCGAAGCTATATGGAGCATTAAGAAATTCAATGACGAAGTTGTTAAGAGAGATCATCTTAGTACTACCTTGAGGGACCGCGCCCTGAGCTGGTATAATAAGTTTGTTTCAGGATCCGTACAACCTAAGCCACTGAATGACATTAAGATTGCATTGAGTGTGGAGTTCAAGAAGCCTAAGCCGGAGTCATAGTGAATTATAGAGTTGAAAGAAATCAAGCATAAGGTGACTGAACCTATTTGGGATTTTGATCAGAGGTTTAAGACCCTGACAGGCCATTTAAGTTTTCAGGTTCCAGATGAATAACATAAGGAATGGTTCATCATTTCCCTCCTACCACACATTAGAGTTCCTTTGATGCAACAGAAGGTCTCTTCGCAGGCTGAAGCTCTTGATATTTCTATGAAACTAGAAGCATCCCCTTTAGGAGAATCTAGTGCAGGTATGACTCAAATTTTGAATCAATTAACTAGTTTATCTTTACAGGTGGAAGATATGAAGAAGGATAAAGGAAAAGAGAAAAGAGAAGATATCTAGTGTATCGGATGTAAATCAGAGGGCCATGAAAAAGAACATTGTCCCCTATTTAATGAATACTTAGACTCTAGGGCCCCTAACCCTTTGAAACAAGCTACTTTACCCTAGTGCGAGGTATGTAGAACTAGACATCGCCCTGGTTAATGTTATTATATGCATAAATATGTCCAAACACCCACCAATATTTATTGTACATTCTACAAATATGTGGGGCATGATGAGAAGGATTGTAGGGATTATGACCTCATGCATGAAAGGTCAAGGGATGCATATAGAATTCAAGGATAATTACAGTCAGAAGGAAATAATGCACAGTTCAATTCCCCAGGAAGAGGAAACTTCAACCCTCGTGGTGGATTCAGAGGAAGAGGATGAGGTGGAGGTATGGGTCGAGGTCAAGGTCAGGTCATTTTCTATAACTACGCACAGCCAGGACATTTGGCAAGGGATTTTTAGAACCCTTGTACTACTTGCAACAATTGTAATTCATTTGACAATGTCATTGAAGACTGTCCAATATTGTTAGCTAAACTTCAGGAAAGATGAGGTGGAAACCAACAAGTTCAACTAATATCAGTGGAACCTCGAGGTGAGGATCCAAAATTCATTGTTATTACTAGATGAGGCATTGCTACAGGAGAAGATAGGATGACTCCAGGAAATACTACAGATGGATCAGGGATCAAAAGAGTTGTAGAGAAGGCACAGTTGTTTGATCCAAGGAGAGAAAAGAATACTTTTGAAGAAGCAAGGAAAGAATTTATAGGAGAACAAGCTTCTTCATCTAGGGCACAACCAGAAGTAAGGGAATGTGAAATGCCTCCAAAATTTGATCAGTCTGCCCTAGCTAGACAAGGAAAAGAGGTAAGCAAGCTTATGGACTTCTTATATACTTGTATCAATTTGATTAAATATGAAAAAGTTGTGCAGGAACTACAACACCTAATAAGACAGTATGAAATTGGAAGAATAGATCCTCTATCGAGTAGAGAAGTGAATCAAGTATCTAGAAAAAGGAGGACATGCAAGGAACTGCACCTTAATGCCCAGATTGAAGACTACGACGTGGACTATGTGGTCCTCGACCTGGGATCATAAGTAAATGTTATGATGAAGTAGACTTGGTCACTCATGGGAAAACCTAGATTGATTTACACTCCTATCAGGCTCGGAATGGATAATAAACACGCGGTGAACCCCTTTGGAAGACTAGAGCATGGCCCTGTGGACATCGAAGAAGTGAGGACATTTGCATATTTCTAAGTGATCAAGATTGTTGATGATAATTGTCCCTATCCTGCGTTGTTAGGAATTGATTAGGCTTTCAACAATCTGACTGGTGTTGACCTAAAAAAGAGAAGAATGACATTCGAGGGTAATGGCCTTAAGGTCGTTGCACCTCTTGATCCTGATGAAGGTCGTAGATACATAGAACCTATAAGGGAAGAAGACCACGCCTATGAACTAGATAACATATTTAAACTAACAATAGGACAACAAGATTATATTAACCCTACAAAAGATGGAAATCTAAGTTGGTGAAGTGAGAGCGCATGCTCGTTAGATTCAGAAGAAGCATTGGAAACTTGGCAGAGCAAAATGCATGAGGTCTCTACGTGGAGGTGTGCCAGATTGACCAAGGCAATTCAATGGATTGGCACAGAAGTAAGTAATATTCCTACATTTGATGACTTCAATCATTTAGAGATATTTCTAGCTGAATTTGAGAAAATTGTACCAATACAATAGAGGATGTTGGCACTAGATGAAGTCTTGAAATAAACACCAACTAGATGGTGGGGAACACACAAGAAGAACATCACAGAGTGGATGAAATGTCGCACCTTATTAACAGTGCGCTTTTAAAAACAAGCAGAAGGTTGCAAAATTCAATACACAGGTCATAGTTTTCCTAAATACCATGTGTGGAGTTATGAGGAAGCCTGGAGAAACATTCCCAAGAAACAGTGGGTACATAAGTTCATTAACACCTTAAATACTATGCATATCAACTGATATCTTCAAGCATAACTGCGCTTAGCCACTATAGATTGGTATGGTATGACCCAGATATTTATAGCTATGTTCCTATTTGAAACTCAGTACCCAAAAATAGATCATGCCTTACAAATTATAAGACGGAAGGTCTTTGAGGAGGCACCTAACCCCACAATGGACTGCGCCTTTTCATTGGTTACAAGGTTGTTATAATATTAATGCTAATGAAGATGATGATTCGAGGAATATGAACATTTCAGAAACTGAAGGGAAAAGAGATATAGGAAGGACATGCATTGAATTGCCTTTTGTAGGGAATCCTATTAAAATTAATAAAGTTAAAATTGGAACAGAACAAACACCTAAGTTAGAAAATGTTGGAGTCTATTGGGATGATGCTACTATTAGTAATATTACAAAACTATTGCATGAGTATCAGGACTTGTTCCCAACCAAGTTCATAGACATGAATAGAATTAAAGGGCCCATGGGAGAAATGAAGATCCCTTTGAGAGTAGATGCAAAACCTATCAAGAAAAGACCTTACAGACTGAATCCTAAGTACAAGAAGAAAGTTCAGATTGAATTAGATAGAATGTTGGAAGCAGGAATCATAGAACCAGTTGAAGAATCTAAATGGATCAGCCCTATGGTGGTCCAAGATAAGAAGTCAGGAGAAATCTGAATCTGTGTAGATCTAAGGAAATTGAATGATGCACGTTTACATGATCCATTTTCTACACCTTTTACTGATGAAGTCCTAGATAATGTAGGAGGACAAGAGGTTTATTCATTCATAGATGGATTTTCAGGGTATCACCAGATCAGAATTGCTAAGGAATACTGACATAAGACTACATTTTCAACATAATGGGGTTCATTTCAGTACATTGTGATGTCTTCTGGCTTGAAAAATGCACCAACCATCTTTTACAGGTTGGTGGTTGAAGCATTTAAGGACTTTTTACACACGTTTTTGGAAGCATACTTTGATGATTGGATCGTTTTTAGCCTATTGAAAGATCATATTGAATGTCTGAGATTAATGTTAGATAAGTGTAGGCAATGTTAGATTTCCCTGAATCTGAAGAAATGTATTTATTTTCACCTTTCAGAGTGTTTTTAGGACACATTGTGTGCAAACAGGGGCTGTTGGTAGAC
This sequence comes from Picea engelmannii, assembly GCA_009831015.1. Classification (NCBI taxonomy): domain Eukaryota; kingdom Viridiplantae; phylum Streptophyta; class Pinopsida; order Pinales; family Pinaceae; genus Picea; species Picea engelmannii. The sequence continues at coordinate 271,625 of ML784528.1, forward strand.
CCTTCCAAGATTGTTATCATTATTGATCTACCTCCTCCTACTTCAGTGAGACAGTTGTGCACTGCATTGGGACACAGTGGATATTAAAGGAAATTTATTAATGGCTACACACATATAACAACAAAAGTTGGCACAGGGGCAGACTCGGGGTTCAACGCTACAACAACGCACCAACAAAACCCTAACTATCGGCCCTTTCAGAAACACCAGTGAAGTAGATGAAGTCTCACCCAAGGTAGAGGTAGGGGTGGTTGCAGGACTCAGATGTCTACAACCTTAGTTGGAACACATATCTATTATTGTAACACCTAAACAGATCACTTAGTAATTACAGTTCGCTAATATTCATCCTTAGTTCCCAACGCAGCTAAACCCTAACAACCGATCAGTGCAGCATTCACACAAATCCAATAGATTCAAGCACTAAGCATATCAATGGAGTTAAGATCTAGCATTCGTTCACATTATTCAGCACTAATATATCATATCAGATTAATCTATCATCTAACATTGCACTAATAATTGAATCACATAAACAAAATAACAACCAAAAAGAACAAATCATTCACAACACAGGATATATGTGGTTCACCCCCACTCTGGGGCTATGTCCACCAATTCTTCGTTTCCTTATTCTCTTCAATCAATCAACTACATGCACAAAGCCTTGATATCTTACTCCGTAGAGGACAATAGATCTTCGCACCTCACTAAATCCTCCTTCCTCGAGTTACAACATAAAGTCTTCCACAGTCTCTTACAATCACTTGCATTTAGATCTGCAAGCCTCACACAGTATGCACAAAGCAATTACAGTTACCACTTGCACTTAGAAATTAACACTTAGCACTTAGCACACTGAATTTTTATTACATTGCCTAGACTTCTATTTATACATTACAAAATAGGCCTAAGCATGGGTAAACCCATGGGTCGACATCCCCATAACCATCACATAAGCCCAAAACCCAAAAATCCCTAAAAAGGGGTCGATATCCCGCGATCTCTGCTTTGAATTGCACTCCACCTTCGACAGCCTGTCGAAGTCCCAAAATGGTAAAAAATGACCAAGGATACTCAAAACTTGGTCAAGGGCCAATAGGACCCCAACACTCATCTGTGACTCATCCCAAGTGACTCTGATCTGGGTATCTCTGCCTCAAAATACTCGAGCGGCTTCGACCCGTTAATGTGCCACGGCCTCCTGCTCAGTGAAGTCTTGGATTAAAGCTTCGTGGACAGGTCCCTCTAAGAATTGTTCAGCTGCAATGACGACTTGCTCCAGTTCTGCTCCCCAACCTTCGATCTCTGCGAATAGTTGGTAAGCCTCATCCTATATTGGTTGGAGCCTCTAAGTTACTTCCATGACTCTGCTCTGAATGGTGTGGACATGCTGTTGGGTAGTGCATTTTTCGTGGGATCGCTTCATACTCTCAATGGTTGACAAGGGCTTCAACTGCGCCTGTACTATTTATGCTTGTTTCTTCACCTCCTAGAGCTATGAATCTAGTGCCTTCAATTTAGGATCCTCATTGAGTTTCTCATAAGTTTCGGCACTGCGATCACTCAGTTGTTTACATTCCATGGTGAGGCCCTTGATTCTTTTGATTGTGCCTCGAACAGTCGCTTCTCTTTGATCTCGCACATCCTATGAAGCACTGGGCACTATTCTTAGCTCCAGATCTGTGATTCTCTGTTGAAGTTGTTGGATGATTTCTGCGAACTGTGCTACTTGGTGTTCTATTGGTTCTTCCTCCTTTTTCTCCAAGCCCATCACAGAGTGAAGTTCTTTGTTGACTACTTATTCTACTCTGACCTGCTCCACGAGCAACTTTTCTTTCTTCTATTGGATTTTCACTCTTTCTTCTTCGAACTTCACTTGAAGAGAGTCCTTCTCCTATTGCGCAATCCTGTGTTGCTATATAGATTCCTCCTGTGTTTTTTTCAGGGCCGTTGTGGCCTAGTCTTTCTCAGCTTGTGCTTGATGAAGGCAAGCTTCAATCACATCATCCAATCTGCGGAATTAAGCAGGCTCATCTCCCAACTCTGGTTCTTCTGAGGGCGGGGGCGCAGTGGACACTGTGTGGCTCGAATAAAGGGCTTGTTTTACACCTATTAGTTCTTCTTCAATTATATCGTACATGGATTCTTGTTTTTCTTCGTTTCTTTGCAAAATCTCTTTTGAGTCATCTCCTACAGCTGAAATAATGAAGTCCAAGTCGTCAACCATGAGTACATTCTGCATCTTTGGTTTATTGGATTTGGATTTCTTCCACGATGAAGGTTTCCTGGGGGAGACCTTCCTTTTCTTATATGGATTGGTGTCATCAGGGAAGTTTTGTGGTGGTGTTACTTTGCCTTGCTTATCTTCTTCTTGTTCTTTTTCCTCTTTGTTAATTTCATCATCACCTCCTCCACTAGGTGACTCGGATGTGGTCTCTTCTGATGAGTTGTTTACTTCATGTACATCTTTCTTATTCTTCTTCTTGTTGTTTCTTGGGGCATCATACTCTTCGCGAGTAACCATTGGGTTTCCAATGAGGTCCGGATTAGAAAGCTCTGTGGGGTCAGTAGGGATATGGAGTTCTACAGGCCAGTCTTTAATGATTTCTTCCAGGTCCTCTATAGTGAGCTTGTAGTAGTACTGAAGTTCTTCTTTTCTTTCATAGGCACGCGCAGTAATGTAAATAAAATGCCTATCTACGCGAAACTTCATAAGAGGCCTGAACCTATCCAGGGTGTTCAACATCATATGAGGGAAGGACTCAATAGCCCTCCTAACCTGAATGTAGTAGGTATGAAACACTATGTTTGACTGCCACTGCTTTCCTATATCATTCGAATACTAAAGCATGGTGAAATTCGCAGTGAACGACTCAAATGGCTCGATCTTAGGGAAGGTCTCACCGTCTGGAATCTCCCAAGTAGTAAACACGATGAGGATTAGGAGCCAGCTAAAGTGAAAATCATAGCCCTAATCCTGAGCTTCATGACAATCCAGTTCGAGCTGGTTAACTAGGTACTTCGCCCAGTTCATCTGTAGGCCTTCCATACATTTCTAGGCGAGGTCAAAAACAAACCCTGTAACCTACGTGGGTCTGTTCTTTCTTACTATATTTCCTACAATTAATTGGCATGCTAGGCACACTGTGCCATTCTAGATGGAGGCTACCTTCTAAACTTATGTCCCCTTCTCAACATCATCGTATGTTTCTTTAATCGTCTGTGCCAAGGCGCAGTCTACATATTTTACTAGGTAGAAGTCTTGTGGGTCTAGTCCCTGCATTCTCAGTTCGATGATCCTATGGATCAATTCCAAATCGATAGTGATACATCTATCCATCCATAGATAGCCACCGTGGAAGCATGACAGTAGGAGCTTAACGCAGGAATTAACGTCCTGGTAACTTCCAAAATGTGGAATCTTCATTACATTCAAAAGGGTGCACTGCATGAGGTTCATGGTCTATGACTGAGGGATGATCTTCATATTATTTCCATTCATCTTGGTCAGATATTTGTGAGGTGAGAACATGCCATATCTCTTACGGTCTCCTAGGTTATAGTCGCTAATCTTCAAGGTTGAAATTCTCTCTAGCTATCGTCTGACTGTGCGTATCCCCTTCGTGAGATACGCAGTGATGACGCTGTAGTCGAAATCCCTCAGGACACTGTCGCGACTCACTACGTCGGCTAGGTGTGGGATGTACTCGGGTAGGATGGACGGTAATAAATTCGCATTTGCCAAGTCATCTCTATGCTTGGTTATTTTCTCAATCGCAACTCGGGATGGTCCGGATCCGCGAGCAGTCGACGGGGAGGCTTGCAGTCCTCTCGTCGATGAATCTTGTGCACCCACAAACATTACCTTTTTAGTCATAAGGTCAATGAGTATCTCCTTCATAGACTCTTCAACTACGCTAAGTTCTTCGGACATAGACACTCATGGCTGACTATCTCGGGTTGAAGAGCAACTACTCAATGAAACAGGATGGATGGCGATAGATCGATGATCACTATGAGAAATAAACTAATTTGTGAGCTCAGATAATCATGAGTGGAAAAAGCGTTCTCAGTGCAAGGCTCAATGGAATAAGTAGACAACTAGGTAATGGATCTTTCCAATGGGTGAGAAGCCTTCATTAAGGCAGTTATGTCCATTATGGCACAGTCCTAATGGTCTGATGGCGAGATTTATGGTCATAATTTTTGTTCTAACCGTTCGGGTCATCGGGCTAATGGTTATAATGCCTCCAAAATTCATATTTCTTTTCCATGGCAACGTGCCATGCTGTGTTGTACTGGTATCCCAACGAAGTTCAGATTCTGGAATCCTTCCTTCTACACAGTTCCTTCTAGAACTTTTTGTAACTTTTCTATCTTTGCTTTCTTCTTATTGAGCTTTCTATCCTTCTTCCCAATGATCTTCGTCTCGATATTCCTCTTTCTATTTTGATTTTGATCTTCTCTAGGCATAGTAACTTCGCAATGTTGATGGTATTTACTAGGGTTCAAGGGAAATACTTCTTCTTTGTCTAGTGTAGGTGCTCTATTCTCCTGTACAGATAGGTGTCTCAAGTCCTCGTGTATCCTTTCAACTTCAACATCCAAGTTTCTGGTTCTAAATAACTTTGACCTGTTCTCCTATTCTTCAATCAAATGTGTGATCCTCCTAGTCATGAAATATTTTAATTCTTGCTTCTTTTGCTCCAAGACTTCCTCTTCTTTTCTTCTAGCTTGATCCTTTTCAATCCAAGGTTTTCCTAGTAACATAGAAAATGTGGCATTGTTCTCAATAAATTTAACAACCTCAAAATCTTCTTCTTTTGAGGTTCCATGAGAACTCATAGATATCTGGGTAAGTCTTCCACATAGGGTTATCATCTTTCCTCTAAATAATCCTATTCCTCCCAATGAGGGAATCATAGCAGACTTTTCTAAAATTTCCCAAGTTCTTTCTGTCATGATATTTACCTGTGTTTCCTCATCCAGAACGTAGTCAATGTTGAAATCTCATATTCTTGTTTCTATGCATTCTTTTTCTTTGAAGATCTCTAGTAAGTTGATGTTTTTGTGATCATTCAGGGTTTCTTTCATTTGCAATAGTATAATTTCTAATTCTTTCTGGGGTACTCCCATGATCTTAGTTTATTTATCTTCCTCAGGGTTTTCTTGTCTCATATTCATTCTTTCAACCTTAGCAGTCATTCTAGGGAAATCCATATCTTTACAACAAATACAACTGGGTCTTCTACCAGGGCATTCCTTAGCAAGATGTCTCGGTCTTCTGCAATTGTAACAAAGAGTTAATCCTCTCTTTCTCTTAAATGATCGCCATCCTTTCCTATACTACGCACTAGGATCATGGTAGCTAACCTACAAAAAAATCTTTCTAGGATCCTGCATCCATTTGTTAGTCCAAACATTCTTTCTATGCATAGGAATAACATATATTTCACTATTCTTATGAGATCTACTCATATCAAATATTCTTTCTTCTAGTTGTGCCCTAGTTTTCAGGCTAGGAAAAAATTTATCAAACATATTGAGATCCATATTCTTGAAACCAAAATTTCCACTAATCTTACTTTCAGCAGAGCACAAAGCTTCAAGATCTAAAAGTTTTCACTATTCTTACCTTTCTCAAAGCACAAAGCTTCAAGATATTACCTCTTTTCTTCAAATCAGACTTCTCTTCTTAGCACAGAGTTTCACAATCCAAGTAGAGTACTGCACACTAGGGAAACAGATCTATGCATAGATCTTCCACAGTTTCAGGTCATATATTCGCACAGAGCTTCTTCTTCCTCAGTTCCCAATGATCATAGTTTTAGGTTAGATCTTCGCATAGAGATTCTTCTTCCTCAGTTCCCAGCAATCAAAGTTTCATATCTCGGCAATGGATCCATTTGTTGGCATAGGGGTAGACCCAGGGTTCAACACTACAACATTGCACCAAAAAAAACCTAACTATTGTCCCTTTTGGCAACACCTGCGAAGCAAATGAAGTCTCACCCAAGGTAGAGGCAGGGGTGGTTGCAAGAATCAAATGTCTGCAACCTTAGTTGGGACACAGATCTATGATTGTAACACCTTAATAGAACACTTGGTAATTACAGTTTGTTAATATTCAACCTTATTTCAAAGCACAGCTAAACCCTAACAACAGATCAGCGCAACATTCACAAAGATCCAATAGATTCAAGAAATAATCATATCAATAGAGATCAGATCTAGCATTCGTTCACATTATTCAGCACTAAGATATCATATCAGATTCATTTATCATCTAACATTTCACTAAGCATTGAATAACATAAACAAAATAACAACCAAAAAGCACAAAGCATTCACAACACAGGGTATACGTGGTTCACACCCACCCTGGGGTTACGTCCACCAACTCTTCGTCTCCTTATTATCTTCGGTCAATCAACTACATGCACAAATCCTTGAGATCTTACTCCACAAAGGAAAGGATATTTGTGCACCTCGCTAGATCCTTCTTCCTTGATTTACAGCATAAATCCTTCCACAATCTCTTACAATCACTTGCACTTAGCTCTGCAAGCCTCACACAGTATGCACAAAGAAATTACAGTTACCACTTGCACTTAGCACTTAGCACACTAGATTATTCTTACATCACCTAGACTTCTATTTATACATTACAAAATAGGCCTAAGCATGGGTAAACCCATGGGCCGACATCCCCATACCCATTACATAATCCCCAAACCCAAAAATCCCTAAAAAGGGGCCGAGATCCCGCGATCTCCGCTTCGACTTACACTCTGCCTTCGACAGCCTGTCGAAGTCCCAAAATGGTCAAAAATGACCAAGGATCCTCAAAAATTGGTCAAGGGCCAACAACACCTATGGAGAAGCTATTAAATAAAGATAGTAAATTTCAATGGATAGAGGAATGCCAACAGAGCTTTGACACACTAAAGCAGAAAATGGTCACTGTGCTTTTCTTGGTTTTTCTAGATTGGAGTAAGGAGTTCAATGTTCATGTCGATGCTTTGACAATTGCATTAGGAGAAGTCTTAGCACAACCAGGTGCAGGAGACATTGACCACCCTATATCCTTTTCCAGCAGGAATCTTTCTACATCTAAAAGGAATTATACTACCACTAAAGGAGAAGGCTTAGCTATGGTATATGTGTTGTAGAAGTTTAGACACTACTTGTTGGGAGGACATTTTAGGATGTTCGATGATCATTCTGCATTAAAATACTTAGTCAACAAGCCAGTGTTGGGGGGGGGGGGGCAGAATATGCAGATGGCTACTATTATTTCAGGAATATGACTTTGAGATCGTGGTCAAGCCAGGAAGAATGACTAAAGGACCTAATCACTTATCCAGGTTAGAACATGGTGAGGAACCTACCCATCTGGAGGATACACTACCCGATGCACAATTTTTGGCCATCAGAAAATTTGATGATCACTTCGCCGAGATTTTCAACTTATAGTTGTGCAATTATACAATATGGAACCAGATGAGATCTTGAGGAGATGCGTTATGAAGGAAGAAAGACCATTGATTCTTGCAGAAGCACATGAAGGCATCCTAAGAGGACATTATGTAGGGAAATAAACAACATAGAAGGTTATGAGAGCTGGCCCTTAGTGGCCTACTTTACACAAAGATGCTAAGGAATACTATAGATCCTATAATGTATGCCAAAGGATAGGGAATCCTTCTAGAAGGGATTATATGCCTTTAGCACCTCATATAACTTTACAAGCATTTGAGAAATGGGCTATTGAATTTATGGGACCTATAAACCCACCAGGTAAGCACACAGGAGCTCGATCCATTATCACTACCACAAAATATTTGACCAGATGGGTAGAAGCAAGAGCAGTTAAGGATTGTAGTGAAGCTACAGCTGCGTGGTTCATTTTTGAGGATATCATAACCAAATTTGGATGCCCAAAGATCCTTATGAGTGATCAAGGCACACACTTCATCAACAAAAACATTGAAGCCTTGAATCAGGAGTTCGAAGTTCACCATCAAAAGAGAAATCCACACCACCCATAGGCGAATGGCACAATCAAAGCCTTCAATAAGATATTGGAGACAACGTTGACTAAGATTTGCAGTGTTGACATAGATGATTGGGATTTAATAATTCCAGTGGTGTTATGGGCTTATCGAACTACTTGCAAAAAATTGACCGCACAAACTCCCATTAAATTAGTATATGTCTTGGAAGTAGTGATACATATGGACTACTTGGTTCCTAGTTTAAGAATTGCATCATTTATAGGTATGGATGAAAATGGCGTTGTTCAAGACAGGCTCACATAGTTGATGGAACTGGAGGAAGAAAGGTTCATTGTAGGATTTCATCAGCAAGTACAAAAAGAACGAGAAAATTCTTACCATGATAGACATATCAACAAGAAAGCATTTAAACAAGGAGATTTGGTACTTTTGTACGACAACAAGTTCATGAAGCATCCAGGGAAGTTCAGGACACATTGGCTTGGACCATTCGAGGTTGCCTATGTTACAGAAGGTGGGGATGTGCAATTGAAAACCCTTAATGGAGAATGGAAGGATGGTTTAGTGAATGGGAGTCAGTTGAAGATGTATTGTGACAACCAGTTGCCCTGCAACTCTCAATAAAAGCAGCAAGAAAGAAGGGTCTAGGTACCAGGTGCAGTTTAAATTGGGTACCAGACACAGAAAAGATAGTCTACACAGGACAAGGAGGGACAGATCAGGAAGCATAGGTTGTTCCATGCAGTCTGCAAGTTAAGTAATGCAGGAGGGTCAACCCTACAGTGACTTGGAACGAGTCACATGTGAGTGTTGGGGGCATGTTGGCCCTTGGTCATGTATTAAAGAAGGAAGAAAAGATTAAAGAAGAAGAAAGACAAGGTATGAAGAGCTTGAAATGAACATAAACAAAAGAGGGGGCGAAGTGGTTAAAGAAGCAGAAAAGAAGGAGAGAAGTAAGGGAAAGAAAGTCATTGGAAGAAAATATCTAGGAAGACAAATAAACAAGGAAGATGAATCGTGGATAGGTCAGCAAGTGGAAGAAGACACTAATAGGTGCTTTGGAGCACCTCACAGAGAAGAAAGAAGAACAGGTTGGCGAAGCCCTTAAAATATGGGCTATGTGGACCTAGGGTTTTGGTACCTAGGGTTTCTTCACCTAGGCTTCGATCTAGGGTTTGTAAGAGTCATAGAAAGATAAATAGAGGTTTGGAAAAGTCAAGAGGGTTGTTTTTGTTGTTGTTATTGGTGGTAATATAAATATTGAGATATAGAAGTGTTTGGCATTCTTGTATTCTGGATATTTAGCTAGGTGAAAAGATCAACCCCGTAGCTAGGTGCACAGGGAGGGGAGATAAAGAGGAGATATAGAGAGGGATCTGTAACTAAGTGTGCAGATAGAACTGTATGTTTTCATCTATTATATCAAGAAACACATTTCTGTGGACATATCCCTAGGGAGAGGGTTAACCACGTAAATCTTGTTGTTATTTGTCGTTGATGTTGTGCTATTTTCTATATGTTATATTGTTATGAATTGTTATTGTTCCTATTGAAGACAATGAGATATATCTAAATGTGTGAAGCTAAACATAATATGGTTAAGAATATCTAGGTTATATTGTGTTGTTATTTTGGAATCACCTTGCACTTCCTCTGGTTGTAGACACATGTGTCTTGCAACCCCTATTGCTACTTCAAGTGAGACTTCATCTGCTTCGCAGGTATTGCCAAAAGGGACAGTAATTAGGGTTTGTTGGTGCGTTGTTAGAGTGAACCATGGGTCTTCCCCTATGCCAATAGGTATCTATAGGCTCTGCTGATTTGGTGTCTCCTTCAGGTTGATGCCCGCAAACATTGTTGTTGAGTTGATGCTCAGGAGAAGGGATTCGTGTCTCCTATAGGTTGGTGCATGAAAACGTTATCGATGAGTTGGTGCTCAGGAGAGGATATTGGTGTCTCCTACAATTTGGTTCTTGCAATAATTATAAGAGTAGGTTGGTGCCTACAAGATTTTACAAAGAAAAAAAATTTATGGTTTTCTCCCATTTGGGTTTCAACGTTAAATCTCTGACAGTGAATTATATGTTCTATGTGCATTTCCCAGTAACTACTTATAATTAGTGAAGTAAAAAATTGGTAAATATTGTAAGAAAAGAAAAATTAGTCTTATATTGATTCACCTCACCTCTCAGTATAAGTAAGTGTGCCAACAAGAACCAAGTCACCAATCTGAAAATCATTTTCACCAGCACATTTCTTATAAAACCATCATTTTATAGTCTGTTGGTGTGCAACAAACTTTGTATTAGCCTTATATCTATCCTATTCTAGTTTAATAAACATGTTTATTATTTTTTGAATGATTGATTAGCTTTTCCTGTGTGATTGTTGTGAGAGTTGAAGGGAAGGAAAGAAAATGTTTTTGGGGGGATGGATTCTTTCCTGTAAATGAAGAAATATGGAGATGTTCCTATGGAGGATTTTTGGGTGACCCTGTCTTCCCATAGAGAATTTGGTAGAGCATTGTGTCAGTTTCTTTGTTGGTCAACTATATTTCACTTTAATATGTGGGTCAGTTTTTAATTAATAGACTTAGCTAGGTTATTACCCTAAGGGTAATTAGCTACATATTTCAAAATAATTCCCTTGTCTAAAGCAAGCTCAGTCAATTTTAGAGAGGAAAGATATGTATCATTGTCAAAAACAAGAGTGGTTGGTACTCCAAACCTAGTGATGATGTGTTGTTCCAAGAAATTGATTATCACTTCTTCATTTACCTTTGTTCGTGGTATTGCTTCCGTCTATCATGTAAATTAATTAGTAACTGTCAGGATGTACTTGTGATATCTTGATGAATGAGGGATAATTTATCCAATGATGTTAAGACCCAATTGTCAAATTGTTCTTCGACAACCACAAGTTGAAGAGGAAAAACATACCTCTTCTATCATCTGACACATTTATGGCATGATTCACAACTCCTAGCGAGGCATGTGCATATTTGAATATTGTTGGCCAATAGTATCCCGCTCTCAGAATTTTATTTGTAGTCTCTCTAGCAAAGTTTCCTCCAGATGGTCCGTCATGAATTTCTTTGAAGAATTTATCAATATCTTGTTTTTCCAAATATCTAAGAAGAACTCTATCATAGTTTCTTCTAAAAAGAACACCACTGACAAGTTGATAGAGTGTATATTTTAATCTTCAAGCTATTCTATTCCTAGAATTAAGTTGTTCTGAAGTAGTGTCATGCTGCAGGTATTGCTCAACATCATTATACATGGAGTCTTCAAGTGATGGTATATAGGAGGATTGTTGTGTACACATTTCCAATTCTACTTTACAACCATCTTTTGGTTGATATTATGAATCTAAAGCCTTTGTCACCAACTTGAAAAGGCCTTGACTTTTCACGATTCTAAAATTTTTGAACTCAATATTGTATTCTTATAATTCCATCATCCAATTTTCTCGACATTCTCCCATCTCCTTCTGAATGAACAATGATCTCATGGTTGGGTGAGGAACAAAATCCTTAGTGTGGTTCTTTAAAAATTAGGTCATGAACTGTTTAATAGCTTTGTGAAAAAAAAAATCTTCCTTATCCATAGTTGTTTAGTTCATCTTATCCCCTTATATACCTATGATCATAAATGAAATAGGGAGTTCATTCCCTCGCTCATATTTTTGGCCAAGCAGTGTTGCAAGAGAATGATTAGAAACAAAAGTATATAGCAAGACTTTGCTGGAAAAATCTAGACTTTGCAGTGTAGGAGTTGCTAATATGATATATTTTAATTTTTCAAATGCCTCTTTTTCCATAGATGTCCACTTAAATTGCACATCCTTTTTTATCATCTGTTCGAGAGGTTTGACTATTTCTACAAAATCAGACATGAATATTCTTGCAAAATTGATCTTCCCAAAGAATGATTGCATTCATTTCTTGTTGCTGGGAAAAGTAATATGCATGATGGCTTTTGTTCATTTTAGAAAAAAATAATCTTTGGAGATGATGTGCCCAAGTAATTTTCCCTCTAAAACAACAAAGACACTTTTCTTAGGATTTAAGGATATTCCATATTTTTTGCATATTTTAAATATCTTCTTCAGATGATGTGGGTGACCAACTCTTTTCTTAGACTATATTATCACATCGTCAATATATACCACCATTATTTGACTGCTTAAACCTTTGAAAGAAATTTCCATATCCCATTGGAAATTTTCTCCTATGTAGATCAAGACAAATGGAATTCTGTGATAAGAAAATTTTCCCAACTTTGTTTGAAAAGTGGTCTTCAATTGATCAAGTTCTTCTGTGAGAACCTGGTTGTATACAAAAAAAATCCATATAATAAGGGAAAAAATTGTGAATCAGAGATGAGGTGAAAAATCTGTTCCATTGGGGGAACATGTTAATTATCTTTGTCAGATGCTTGATTTATACTTCTGAAGTCCACACAAATTTTGATATCTCTATATTTATTTCTGATTGGAACTAGATTAGATACCCATGTCAAATGTCGAACCTTGAAAATGATATGGGAATCCAACAACTTCTTTAACTCTTAAATAAGAGGCTCAAGATAAGGATGGAATTTCCTAAGTTTTTTCTGAATTGATATTATCTTTAATGGGAATGATATGATGTATGACTCAAGTATCATATGTTTTCATATTCTCGTAATTCCATGAAAAATATATTTTTATTTTGTGAAAAGTTAAGTGAAAGAACACTTTTTAGCTTCTGTTAAGCCCTAATATTGGCTCATTACCCCTTAATTGGGGCATATTATATTAGTAATGTTATTTTATTTATGTTGGCTTTAGGCAATTAGTTGTAATTATACCTCCTAGTCTCCTATATATACCAAGGAGACATTTTCATTTT
>ML784528.1:289644-309004 GCA_009831015.1 Picea engelmannii
AGGTGTTGCAAAAGATTGGTACTATGGCATACAAATTAGAGTTTCCTGCATCTTCACGAGTACACCCAGTTTTCCATGTTTCATGCTTAAATAAGTTTATAGGTGACAATATCCCGGTTCAAACTATATTGCTAGAACTTAACGAGGAAGGAAAAATCATATTGGAACCTAAAGCCATCACTGACAGAAGAATTCACCAGCTGAGGAATAGATCCATTTCAGAGTATCTCATTAAATGGAGGAAACTATCGGTTGAATATTCCACTTGGGAAGATGAGTCTTTTATACAGAAGCATCCAAAGTTACTCAAGCGTTGCAGACAACATTTCTCTCAAGGGGAGGGGCATGTTAAGCCCTAATATTGGCTCATTACCCCTTAATTGGGGCATATTATATTAGTAATGTTATTTTATTTATGTAAGCTTTAGGCCATTAGTTGTAATTATACCTCCTAGTCTCCTATATATACCAAGGAGACATTTTCATTTTGAATCATCTTGTACTTGAAAATTTAAGTGGGGTAAAAGGAGATTGCCCCCTCGAAGAGCCTTATTATCTGAAATTATCTCTTTTTCAAGGCATTGAGTACTTTTTTTGAGGTTTTTATATGCTATATTGGTATTTGGTTCCTAACAGCTTCAGAACAACAAGTGCCTAACTTGATGAAATTTGGTTGTTCAAGAGTGCCCAAATTTACCAAGAAATGCATCATTGTGGAGATATTTGTCTTGGGATATGTTGTTCTAAATTTAGATTGTAAATAAAATAAATGTTTTAGAGTTAATACATTCTTCGAGATGCATTTACCTTTGATCGTATTTGCTTCATCTCAATAGTTTTCAAGGTCCTACTGATGTTCTTCATCATCCATCACAGACCCAAGGAAGATGTTAACATTGATAATAACACTAATTATCTGAGCATCATCATTGAATAATCTCCAATTAGTAACATTTTCATGTACAAAAGGCCTAAAAATCATTTCAATAGTGAATCCATTATTCAAAGGGGTGAATCTAGAAGGTGTGTTAGCTAAGGTGTCAATGAAAACATTTTGAGATTCGGGAATATAAGTGATATTAAATGCATCAAATAATTAATAAGATTCCATACCTCTTGTTGATAGATCTTAAGATGAGGGGACAGGAAATGTATGGAATTATTTACCAATCTAACTATGATTTCTAAATCACCAAAAACTTTTAAACAATGTATCTTGAGATCAATAGCCTTTTTCAAACCTTGAACCAAAGATTCATATTCTGTGGTGTTATTGGTGCATTTGAATTCTAACTGATAGGATATTAGAGTCTTGTTTTTCCTTGGGCCAATCAATATGCAACCTACCCCAGTTCCTTCTTGATATTTGGAGCCATCAAATGACAAGGTCCAAACGTCGGTTCCTACGACTAAGTTAATAAGGCTATAACTAGTTGTTTCTAGTATTGTACAATCATTTTCTTAAGTCTGTGTGTAGTGAAGGAGTTTGGATTGTTCATGTCATTGATATGCTGATGGATGCGATGCATAAAAACCATGGTCATTTTTCAAAAAACAATTCCCTAAATGTGTATGTGCAAAGATGATGGGTTTGTTTTTACCTTTGAGTTATGTCACAGTGTGTTTCATATGAGCTTCGTTGTCTAGTCTTATTTAGTTCTTCCTTCCTTTGTACGGTAACCATATATGAGACCAATCAATGGAGAAAAAACCTTGTATTTTCGTACACCATTCCCTTATTAACAACAAACCATAGGCTTATGGAATGTCTACGACTATAATATAAATCACCTGGTGAACTCTAGGATCTAAAGCTAATATAATAGTAATATCTTTTAGTTCACCCATGAATTTAACATCGAACCTGTGTAACTGAATAATCCTTGTGGTGATTATTTTGGGTACATTATTTATCTTTTCGCATACATAATAATTCATGACATTGGAAGCAGCGGTAGAATTCTCTAAACAATTATGCACATCGAAATTGAAAATTTTGAATTTAAGGAGGAAAGGAGGAACCTGGGATATAGAATGTGATCCTATGCTTGTTGCATTCACAATGGATTTCATGTCAGTCTTGTCTCTCTTGTTAGTTTCTGCATTTTTAAAAGTGTTTTCACTATAGCTATTATTGTTGGCTGAGAGGGTGGGTATTTAAAGGTGTTAATGATTGGATATTTCTTTTGAGGAAGACCACAAATTGTCAAACAATGAGATATTTTCCTTTATTTTCTTCTGTAATGATCCCAAGCCATTATGCAAGGATCATCACGGTTTTGGGTGTCTTTTTAAACTTTTTTGGTTGTGGTATTTCGTCAAACACTTTGTTGAATTACTTGTTTAGGTGTGTTTACTTGTTGAATGGCCTCTTGATTTCGGCCTTAGGGTTTACTGATGTGTTTATATGAATGTTTGCAACAAATAACAAGAAGAGACAACCATGGAACATACCTCAACCATATTCAATATGATAGACAAGCCAAAACATTTCAAATCTTCTTTTATTCATAAGATAGAAGAACCTGCTACAATGGAGATGTCGATCTGGAATACTCAACAGATGGCTATGAAAGCAGATAATAGAGCTGCTACAAAAATCTCCCGATAATACAAAATAAGCCTCCAAAGGCTGGATAAGAGATGAAGACCAATGCCACGTCCTACTGGATAGCTGAAGCTCCTCAACAATTCGGCCCTGGTGCCAAAGATGTCCAACCACCTTGAGAAAGATGCCAAACAATAGATCAGGTGATGGAAAGAACAACCCAGGTGCCCGAATCACCAAGATCCCTCTCAAACCCTATAGATCTGAACTCCTCCACTGAATGGTGTGCCTCCCTATATGGTTGAAACCCTAATAATTCAGCCTGTATGAATGAGGCCTCCAAATATCCTAAAACTCTCCAAAATGATAGATCGGGGTTTAGTTACCTCCCTGCTGAAGTCCGAAGAGAAATGATGAATATTTGAGCTAGCAAATGACAAATACTAATTTTTGAAGTTTGCTCCTCTCCTCAGATTCATCCCATGCATCTAATAAATCAAATAGCACCTGAAACTCCTCATGAATGGACTAGATCTGATGTCCAAGTCCCTGCAATGAAAACCCAAGTGATAGAATCTCAAAAATCCCTACCAAACTCCTAGGAAGAATCCTCCCTCAATGAATGGTGTGTCCCTCTTGCTGGAAACCCTAGCTGGTGCACCCTCTCTCTCTCTGCCCTTGCAACTGATGTAGAATCCTTCTACAACTGAGTAGATATGGAACTCGAATGGTGTGGGAGCGTATTTTATCTCCGAGACCAAGCTTGGGACAAGATAGGTGGAATCTTTCACCACCGAATCATCCTATAGGGTTTGTTAAGTCAAAACCCTCAGAACCCCCAACATTGGGCTCACTAGATAAAAGCCATATATCAAAATATGATCATACATGAATGAATGAGTAGAGGCCCTTGCCTTTCCTTTATACTTTTTGTCTCATCTTGTCCCTCCAAAGTGACTTTCATTTTATTAACATTTAATTAACTAATTAAATCACTTTAATTAATTAATTAACCTTTTTACCTTTTTATCCTTGTGGCTTCCCTGGCCACTGAAAGTCACTTCTCATCATCCCATCTTGTAGTTTTGCTTCTTCCAATTCCAATGAGCTATTACACTGAGAGGTTCCTCCAAGTAATGTGCCCAAATGACCTCTTCAATGAATTCAATTAACTTATAGCTCAAAATAGTCAAAATCATGGAAATCGTCGGAATGCAATGGAACCAAATCCAACCTGTGTGGAATGGATCATAATGATGGAATGTGATGATAAATGAAATATGGACCCCAAAATGTGTCTCAATAACCCTTGTACTTTCTTTAACATCCATCTAGCTACTCTGGACATCATAAACCTCTACACCATGATAATGTCCCAAATTGGGGACATTACAGTCCTCCCTGCTAGAAAATTGCTTATCCTCAAGCAATAACCAAATCCCCTCAAATAAAATACTAGGATCCCATGTCCATCTGTGGGGTACACTGTAGAACCCATACAAAGATGAACACTCATATACTCTGTCCCCTGGGTCCAATATCAAGCCATGAAATGCTAGCCCCTGGGAAGCATAACCCTGAAATATACCAACTCCGGGAGTCTCCTGCATATGACACATGGCCTCATCTTGGAATGAATCCATCCTCCAAGTCTCTACTAAGATCCATATGACCTCCATTAACCGCACCTGCTGATGCCAGAATGAGGTGCTGCAAGACCTCTGTGAGACACCCGCAGGTGATGAGCTCCTCTCAACACCGAAGCTCAATGGGAAGTCAGAACAACTTCCCCCTGCAAAGGTCCACTCGCCCCTATCAATCAGTGAAATGATCAACCCTGCAATCTCGGGCTCCCATGATAACCTTTGTCGAAGATCCCCATGTTGACATTGTACTATGATGGCCCTGCCTGACTACTCCCTATATGTATACTAGATACGCCACTCCTGGATCCTCACGCTGAAATCCCTGTGGCCATTGGACATGTTGTCCAAAAATTGTACCTGTAAGGACATCTCTGTAAAAGAAGTACCTATCCACCCATCTCCACAACCTATCATGATGATCATACACCAATTCTCAACTAGTTGCCTATGACGATCAATCTCTATCCGGTCAGATGCCGTAAAGATACTCATATTAGGTGGCCTCAGCCTAGGCACCCCCCATGCCCTTTGCCACTATCTATCTCTCCTCATGTTGTTGTCCATGATAAAAGTGTTGGGAAAAGGTAACAGAGACATCTATAGCTGACTATAGGGCTGAAAAACACTGCCTACCTCGGTCAATCCTCAGGACTCGACCAAGAGCATGTCTACCTGTACTCCTAATAACTTCTCGCTTGTAGCCCTCACTAAACCCCAATCATCAGGTACAACCAGAAGTAGCTCCTCCATCTGTTGGTAAACCAATATCCATCTCTCATCCCCCATGCCACTGCTGAAATGGTGAAGGTGAGGTCTCGTAACTATGTGCTGCTGCAAAGGAGTGGCATATGCATGCTCCCCTAAGTGTGTCTCCTCCCTGCAAGGCAGTACACCCCTCTGAATCCCACCATACATCTCAGCATGCCCCTGTGATCTATCACTCACTACTGTATGCTTGAGCATACTCATGTCGTCTCCCATAGACTCCTGTTGTATCATATATCCTGGGCATGCTACTCGATCAACCTCTACATGGAGGTAAACCACTCTCGAAACACAAATGGAAGTGTCCTCCATCAACTGGTGCTCCTCTTCTAGATAACCAACATCCTCTATCAATGTGACTGACTGATACATCTAAGTGTCCACTAAGACAGATGAAGTGGATCTCTGACGAATATCCTCAAGAGACTTATATGATCTAGACTCTGATTCTTGAAGGGTTGTCTGTGTGCCTCTCAAGAATCCTCGAGTGCTCTCCAAATCCTGAGTGAGTCAGACCATATCCAACTCCTTCTACCTAAAAGTCTCATGATCCATCTCACCAACCCTCAACAGGTAATCTCTGTCAGCCAACAACTGATGGTAGTCGGTCCTCATCACATATACTCTCTCCATGAGAGTATGAAAATCATCCATGGCAATCCCCTCATATGAACTACCATGTGCCACTGATTCTCTCCAGTAGTAATCTGCCATCACTGCATGCATGTCATCAATACGTCTAGTGGTTTCCATGATCATAGCCTCACTAACTCTCAACTGTGTTGCTAAGTGGTGTGACTCATGATCATGGTCATGCTGAGGTGTCATCTCAGACCCCTCACTGCTAGTGTAAGTCCTGCTAGTGCCAACTCTGGAATCCCCAAACACACCCTCTACATAATATGACATGTTGAATTGTCCATTGTCTATTGTGCTACTGGGTACTCCTATATGCCACCGCACCCCATCACTAGATGCTATCTCACCCTGAATCACATTGTTCCCTGTATGAGCAGTCGTATCCTCCTATGCACTCAACCTGCTACTATCCTCTGCGCCTGGATACCATATAGATGTATCCTCTTGTGCACTCAACCTGTTACTATCCTAATTACTATAGAGTGCATCCTCATCAATGCAGGTCGATCCTGGAAGTGAGTTCTCCATCAACCTATCAGTCTCCACAATCTTCTCAACTAATGGAGTCTCTAAAAATTGTGAATCACTCTCCTCTGGCTGATCTGTGTGTGTAAGGTCCACTGTCGGTACTCCCTACATCTCCTCATGGATCAGTGGATATACATGTCTATGGTTTGCATCCCTGACACAAGGCTCCTCAACCTTATCTGATGTGCCACTGACCTCCTCATGTGATGTGGCTATCAGGGGTGTCTGGAAGGATGACATATGTGTCAGGACCATCATAGGAAGCTCATCATCTCTAGGTGCTAACACGTGTGTCTCCTCACTAGTGTCACCACTCTGTTGAGGCGTAAGGTCATCAATGGTATGTGATATGTCTATTGATATACTAGTGCTATCGTCCTATCCATCCAAATGCCTATCTACTACACAAGGGTCATCATCCTCCTCAAGCGTGCTAGTAGCATCATCCTCTGTGCAAGAGTCACTATCACTAGCCTCTGTGCAAGAGTCACGATCATTAGAATCTATGCAAGAGTCATTGTCATCATTAGACTGCTCTAAATCAACATCTATCACTCCATCCACACACACCTCATCCTTCATGTCATAGTGTCCCTCAATAGTATGCTTTTGATCCTTACCCCTACACCTATGATCTGGTTCCCATGCCCCCTTGCAATAGTGGCAAGGTTGTGTGTTCCTAGTGGGTGTGGGGTTTCTCTGTTCTTCCCACCATATAGTTGATTCTTTTCTCTTTTTATCTGCTATGATGATCCCATGTAAAATATCCTCTTCACTCCAATGGGGATTTCTATAGGCTGCATACTGTGAGAAGGTTATTATAGCCCTAGTTTCCTCGCTAAGGCCGTGATAAATGATCTCCAAACATGATATCTCAAGGCACATCCTATCCATCTCTCCTTATGGCTCTGTATGTACATGCTAATTCCCACTGGCTGGCAGGAATCTAAGCTTTGGTACAAATGTAATGATCCCAAGCCATTATGCAAGGATCATCATGGTTTTGGGTGTCTTTTTAAACTTTTATGGTTGTGGTATTTCATCAAACACTATGTTGAATTACTTGTTTAGGTGTGTTTACTTGCTAAATGGCCTCTTGATTTCGGCCTTAGGGTTTACTAATGTGTTTATATGAATGTTTGCAATAAATAACAAGAAGAGACAACCATGGAACATACCTCAACCATATGCAATATGATAGACAAGCCAAAACATTTCAAATCTTATTTTATTCATAAGATAGAAGAACCTACTACAATGGAGATGTCGATCTAGAATGCTCAATAGATGGCTATGAAAATAGATAATAGAGATGCTACAAAAATCTCTCGATAATACAAAATAAGCCTCCAAAGGATGGATAAGAGATGAAGACCAATGCCACGTCCTGCTGGATAGCTGAAGCTCCTCAACAATTCGGCCCTGGTGCCAAAGATGTCCAATCACCTTGAGAAATATGCCAGACAGTAGGTCGGGTGATGGAAAGAACAACATAGGTGCCTGAATCTCCAAGATCCCTCTCAAACCCTGTAGATCTAAACTCCTCCATTGAATGGTGTGCCCCCCTAGATGGTTGAAACCCTAATAATTCAGCTTAGATGAATGAGGCCTCCAAATCTTCTGAAACTCTCCAAAATGATAGATCGGGGCTTAGTTACCTCCCTGGTGAAGTCCCAAGTGAAATAATGAAGATATTAGCTATCAAATGACTGAAACCAATTTCTAAAGTTTGCTTCTCTCCTCCAATTCGTCCCATGCATCTAATAAATCAAATAGCACCTGAAACTCCTCATGAATGGACTACATCTGATGTCCAAGGCCCTGCAATGAAAAAACAAGTGATAGAATCTCAAAAATCCCTTCCAATCTCCTAGGATGAATCCTCCCTCAATGAATGGTGTGCCCCTCTTGTTGGAAACCCTTGTTGGTGCGCCCTCTCTCTCTCTGCCCCTACAACTGATGTAGAATCCTCCTACAACTGAGTAGATATGGAACTAGAATGGTGTGGGAGTGTATTGCATCTCCGAGACCAATATTGGGACAAGCTAGGTGGAATGTTTCACCACTGAATTGTCCTCTAGGGTTTCTTAAGTCAAAACCCTCAAAACCCCCAATGTTGGGCTCACTAGCTAAAAGCCAGATATCAAAATATGATTATACATGAATGAATGAGTAGAGGCCCTTGCCTTTCCTTTATACTTTTTGGCTCATATTGTCCCTCCAAAGTGACTTTCATTTTATTAATATTTAATTAATTAATTAAATCACTTTAATTAATTAATTAACCTTTTTACCTCTGAAAGCTCCTTATCTCTCCTTATGGCTTCCCTAGCCACTGAAAGTCACTTCTCATCATCCCATCCTATAGTGTTTCTTCTCCCGATTCCAATGAGCTATTACACTGAGAGGTTCCTCCAAGTAATGTGCCCCAAATGACCTCTTCAGTCAATTCAATTAACTTATAGCTCAAAATAGTCAAAATCATGGAAATCGTCGGAATGCAACGGAACCAAATCCAACCTGTGCGGAATGGATCATAATGATGGAATGTGATGAGAAATGCAACATGGACCCCACAATGTCTCTCAATAACCCATGTACTCACTATAACATCCATCTAGCTACTATGTTCATCATAAACCTCTGCACCGTGATAATGTCCCAAAGTGGGGACATTACAGTGCTCCCTGCTAGAAAATTGCTTGTCCTCAAGAAATAACCAAATCCCCTCAAATAAAATACCAGGATCCCATGTCCATCTGTGGGGTACATCGTAGAACCCATCCAATGATGAACACTCATACACTCTGCCCCCTGGGTCCCATATCAAGCCATGAACTTCTAGCCCCTGGGAAGCATAACCCTAAAATATACCAACTCTGGGAGTCTCCTACATATGACACATGGCCTCATCTCAGAATGAATCCATCCTCCAAGTATCTACTAAGATCCATACGACCTCCATCAACTACACCTATTGATTCCATAATGAGGTGTTGCAAGACCTCCATGAGACACCCGCAGGTGATGTGCTCCTCTCAACACCGAAGCTCAATGGGAAGTCAGAAAAACTTCCCCCTGCAAAGGTCCACTCGCCCCTGTCAGTCAGTGAAATGATCAACCCTACAATCCCTGGGTCCCATGCTAACCTTTGTCGAAGATCCCCATGTTGACACTGTACTATGATGGCCCTGCCTGACTTCTCCCTATATGTATACTAGATCCTCCACTCCTAGATCCTCAAGTTGAAATCCCTGTGGCCATTCGACCTGTTGTCCAAAAATTGTACCTGTAAGGACATCTATGTAAAAGAAGTACCTATCCACCCATCTCCATGTCCTATCATGATGATCAAGAGTGAAAAGTTGCCTCTCTCTATTAGACAAATCCCTGCAGACCCACTCCAAACTGACCCCTGGTAGAGTGTGTGGCTCTCTGGTACAACCTGGGTCACCATGTAGTTAGACATCCTACTAGACAAATGAACAACCGGATCCCATGGTAAACTTGGAATTTTATCATTTCCAATCTCCTCTAATTGCTCCTATGTGAGACTGATCATTGTCAGGAGCCCTTTGTGCTCATTTGCTATCACCTAGACCATGATGCTCTCTATCACACACCAAGTCTCAACTGGTTGCCTATGACGATCCATCTCTATCCAGTCGGATGCCATAAAGATACTCATATCAGGTGGGCTCAGCCTAGGCACTCCCCATGCCCTCTGCCACTGTCTATCTCTCCTAATGATACTGTCCATGATAAAAGTGTTGGGAAAAGGTAATAGAGACATCCGTAGCTGACTGCAGGGATGAAAAATACCACCTTCCTCGGTCAATCCCCAGGACTTGACCAAGATCACATCTACTTGTACCCCTGATAACTGCTCACTTGTAGCTCTCACTAAACCCCAATCATATGGTACAACCAAAAGTATCTCCTCCATTTGCTGGTAAACCAATCTCCATCTCTCATCCCCCATGCCACTGCTGAAATGGTGAAGGTGAGGTCTCATAACTACATGTTGCTGCAAAGGAGTGGCATCTGCATGCTCCCCTAAGTGTGTCTCCTCCCTACAAGGTAGTACGCCCCTCTGAATCCCACCATACATCTTGGCATGCCCCTGTGAGATATCACTCACTACTGTATGCTCCGACATACTCATGTCGTCTCCTATAGACTCATGTTGTATCATAGATCATGGGAATGTTGTTGGATCAACCTCTACATGGAGGTCAACCGCTCTCGAAACACAAATGGAAGTGTCCTCCATCAACTGGTGCTCCTCTTCTAGATAACCAACATCCTCTATCAATGTGACTGACAAATACATCTAAGTGTCCACTAAGATAGATGAAGTGGATCTCTAACAAATCTCCTCAAGAGAATCATCTTATCTAAACTTTGATTCTTGAAGGGTTTTCCGTGTGCCTCTCAAGAATCCTCGAGTGCTCTCCAACTCCAGAGTGAGTCAGACCATCTCCAAATCCTTCTCCCTCAGAGCCTCATGATACATCTCACCAACCCTCAACAAGTAATCTCTGTCAGCCAACAACTGATGGTAGTCGGTCCTCATCACAGATACCCTCTCCCTGAGAGTATGAAAATCATCCATGGCAATCCCCTCATCTGAACTACCATGTGCCACTAATGCTCTCCAGTAGTAATCTGTCATCACTGCATGCATGTCATCAATACATCTAGTGGTTACCATGATCATAGCCTCACTAAATCTCAACTGTGCTACTAAGTGGTGTGACTCCTGATCATGGTCATGCTGAGGTGCCATCTCAGACCCCTCACTGCTAGTGTCAACTCTGGAATCCCCAAACACACCCTCTGCATAAGATGATGTGATAAACTTTCCACTGTCTACTATGTTGATGGGTACTCCTATATGCCACTGCACCCCATTACTAGATGTTATCTCCCCCTGAATCACACTGTACCCTATATGAGCAGTCGTATCCTCCTATGCACTCAACTTGCTACTATCCTCTGAGCCTGGATCCCATATAGATGTATCCAAACACATGCTATGGTCATCCTGACTGCTAAAGAGTGCATCCTCATCAATGCAGGTCGATCTTGGAAGTGAGTGCTCCATCAACTTGTCAGTCTCCACAATCTGCTCAACTAATGGAGTCTCTAAAAACTGTGACTCACTCTCCTCTAGTTGATCTGTGTGTAAGGTCCACTATCTGTACTCCCTGTATCTCCTCCTGGATTGTTGGATCTACATGTCTATGGTGTGCATCCCTCACACAAGGCTCCTAAACCTTATTTGACATGCCACTAACCTCCTCATGTGATGTGGCTATCAGGGGTGTCTGGAAGGATGACATATGTGTCAGGACCATCATAGGAAGCTCATCATCTCTAGGTGCTAACACGTGTGTCTCCCCACTGGTGTCACCACTCAAATGAGGCGTAAGGTCATCAATGGTATGTGATATGTCTGTTGAGGTACCGGTGCTATCGTCCTGTCCATCCAGCTGCCTATCCACTACACAAGGATCATCATCCTCCTCAAGCATGCTAGTAGCATCATCCTCTGTGCAAGAGTCACTATCACTGGCCTCTCTGCAAGAGTCAATGTCATCGTGAGACTTCTCTGAATCAATATCTATCACTCCATCCACACACACCTCATCCTTCCTGTCATAGTGTGCCTCAATAGTGTGCTTCTAATCCTTACCCCTACACCTATGATCTAGTTCCCATGACCCCTTGCAATAGTGGCAAGGTTGTGTGTTCCTAATGGGTGTGGGGTTTCTTTGTTCTTACCACCATCTAGCTTCTTCTTTTCTCTTTTTACCTGCTATGATGATCCCATGTAAAATATCCTCTACTCTCCAATGGGGATTTCTATAGGTTGCATACTATGGGAAGGTTATTATAGCCCTAGTTTCCTCACTAAGGTCATGATAAATGATCTCCAAACATGATATCTGAAGGCACATCCTATCCATATCTCCTTATGGCACTATATGTACGTGCTAATTCCCACTAGATGGCAGGAATCTAAGCTCTGATACCACTGTAATGATCCCAAGCCATTATGCAAGGATCATCACGGTTTTGGGTGTCTTTTTAAACTTTTTTGGTTGTGGTATTTCGTCAAACACTTTGTTGAATTACTTGTTTAGGTGTGTTTACTTGCTGAATGGCCTCTTGATTTTGGCCTTAGGGTTTACTAATGTGTTTATATGAATGTTTGCAGCAAATAACAATAAGATACAACCATGGAACATACCTCAACCATATTCAATATGATAGACAAGCCAAAACATTTCAAATCTGGTTTTATTCATAAGATAGAAGAACCTGCTACAATGGAGATGCAGATCTGGAATGCTCAATATATGGCTATGAAAATAGATAATAGAGCTGCTACAAAAAGCTCATACTAATACAAAATAAGCCTCCAAAGGTTGGATAAGAGATGAAGACGAATGCCACGTCCTATTGGATAGCTGAAGCTCCTCAACAATTAGGCCCTAGTGCCAAAGATGTCCAATCACCTTGAGAAAGATGCCAAACAGTAGATCAGGTGATGTCAGGAACAACCCAAGTGCTCAAATCTCCAAGATCCCTCTCAAACCCTGTAGATCTAAACTCCTCCACTGAATGGTGCACCCCCCAAGATGGCTGAAACCCTAATAATTCAGTCTAGATGAATGAGGCCTCCAAATCTCCTAAAACTCTCCAAAATGATAGATCTGGGCTTAGTTAGCTCCCTGGCGAAGTCCCAAGTGAAATGATGAAGATCTGAGCTAGCAAATGATTGAAACCAATTTCTGAAGTTTGCTCCTCTCCTCCAATTCGTCCCATGCATCTAATAAATCAAATAGCACCTGAAACTCCTCATGAATGGACTAGATCTAATATCCAAGGCCCTGCAATGAAAACCCAAGTGATAGAATCTCAAAAATCCCTTCCAATCTCCTAGGACGAATCCTCCCTCAATGAATGGTGCACCCCTCTTGCTGGAAACCCTATCTAATGCGCCCTCTCTCTCTCTGCCCCTGCAAATGATGTAGAATCCTCCTGCAACTGAGTAGATCTGAAACTAGAATGGTGTGGGAGCATATTGCATCTCTGAGACCAAGCTTGGGACAAGCTAGGTGGAATCTTTCACCACTGAATTGTCCTCTAGGGTTTCTTAAGTCAAAACCCTCAAAACCCCCAACGTTGGGCTCACTAGCTAAAAGCCAGATATCAAAATATGATCATACATGAATGAATGAGTAGAGGCCCTTGCCTTTCCTTTATACTTTTTGTCTCATCTTGTCCCTCGAAAGTGACTTTCATTTTATTAATATTTAATTAATTAAATAAATCACTTTAATTAATTAATTAACCTTTTTACCTCTGAAAGCTCCTTATCTCTCCTTGTGGCTTCCCTGGCCATTGAAAGTCACTTCTCATCATCCCATCCTGTAGTGTTGCTTCTCCCAATTCCAATGAGCTATTATACTGAGAGGTTCCTCCAAGTAATGTGCCCAAAAGGACCTCTTCAGTGAATTCAATTAACTTATAGCTCAAAATAGTCAAAATCATGGAAATCATCGAAATGCAACGGAACCAAAGCCAACCTATGCGGAATGGCTCATAATGATGGAATGTGATGAGAAATACAAGTTGGACCCCACAATGTCTCTCAATAACCCTTGTACTCGCTATAACATCCATCTAGCTACTCTGGTCATCATAAACCTCTGCACCATGATAATGTCCCAAAATGGGGACATTACATCTTCAGATCTTCTATGATGTTGTAATATAGAGAGTGATTTATTGAGCTTACTATGTTCTTGGTTGGTCATGAAGTCCTAGGAGTGGTGCTTGGATGTGAGGGGTTGCTCTATTTCTATGTGGTAGCAGGCAGAGTAATATTTCTAGGAGTAGGGACAACTTTTGAAGGGAGAGGGGTGTTTGTCACACCTCCATTATTACACAGGTTGTACTATTTTGAAATATTTTTAGTGGTTTGGGTTTCACCTATAAATATTTCTTCAATCTTTTCATCAACAAATTCCTAACATCAATCCCATAAGAAAAGGGAAGAATCTTCAGTCTTATCCTCTTCCTCAACGGTTTCTTCCACGATTGTTTCTTGAGGTTGGTCATCAACAATAGACTATTGTCCCAAAAGTTTGTTGATGAATAGAGTTATGTAATTTACCCACTAGGGAATTTTTTTCTCTAAGTGGTTGGTTTGATGATATGAGAAATAATTATCCATACAAAGCTCATCGAGGTTGAGGGTAAGGTTTGGAGTCTGAGGTGGTTTGATTTGATTATTTGTCTTCTTGAAAAAGTTTTGCAAAGATTTCTGCTGAGAGAACCCATCACCAACATTATTTTTAAGGTATACCATCTCGTTGGATAATATTTTGACTAATTTGAGCACATTATTTAAGTCTTTCAGTTCTTTCTCAGGTGGTTTGGTCAGAAGAAAAGGCTTCTTACCGATTTCTTTATTTTCTTTAGTTTCTTGGTTTCTACCTAGAGAAAGTGTTTCTTTTTCTACTTCCTTTACTTCTTCAAAATTCTCTACTAAAGTTAGATTGTTAGATCGCTTGAAAATCATGATTATGGAGGGATGTAAGGAAAAAGTATAGTATTGTATAGTTAATGTCTTGACATGTGTGACATCATCAAGAAATGTTTTTAAAACATTGGTGAAATGTTGATTAAAGTATTTTACTTTATCTTTCTTCTCCATGTTGAGAGTAACTAGTTCCTTAAACAACGTCGCAAGGATTTGTATATTCTCTGAAATTTCTAATAAAATATTTATCTAAAGCATCCCAACTCCTTATGGAGCCGGTTGAAAGATTGTAGTACCATGTGGATGCATTACTTTCAAAGGTATATGGGAATAACCTATAGACTAGGTCTTCGTGTTGAACATTCATAAGCCAGACTTCTAAGTAAAATTTATTTATGTGATATTTGGTAGAGCATGCCTTGTCTACGTCAAATTTGGGTAATGTCCTTTCTGGGTGTTTGGTAAAGTCGTGCATGACTCCAGGCAGGTTCAACGCTCCCTAAGACGTCCAAGTGGGAATAGTATTTTGATTTCCATCCATGGTGGGATTACCACCAATATCTTCTTCAAATTTGGGACCAAATTCAAAGTGGGCTTCAGAACAAGAATCGATAGGAGTAGATCCTAGAGGATTAGTGGGGATTTGATCCAATGGGTGAGGTATCTACTGCAAAGAAACATCAACTATGTCTTCAACATATTCAACAAGAATTTTTTATTGGTTAACATGTCTACGAGTAGCTCTTATTCTAGGTAATGTAGACGCAATGGGTAGGTGACTAATCAACTTAGCTAAGGAACATGTAATTTGGGGAGTTTCATCAAACTATGCATGAGGAACAACATAGAAAGTTTCGGGAGTTGTTTAAGGGATTCCAGTGGAAGGAATTTCAAGAGAAGGGGAAGCATATTCGTAAGTGATTTCTGGCTCAAGATTGTTCTGTGAAGTTGGGAAAATATGAATTAGAGGTTCACCAAAGGTGTAATTAGAATTTTGTCCAGGAGAATATTGAGTGTTTCTGCTAGCCAATATACAACTTAGGCCCTCCTTCTAGTACCAAAATATTTTGACGTGGGAAATATTCTCTTCAACATATAGGGGTAATCCTCGGTATCAGGTACCAATCAGACTTCACACAGTTTGGATTAGGAGACCCATCCAGATTCTGGCTGAGATGCCATTACTGGTATGACAATGAGTGGATGGCTTATGATGGAAGAAATTGCAAATTCAAACTATGCTAATGTAAAAATAAACCTATTCTATCCTATCCTAACCAAGAGCATTAAAGTTAACATATGAATAGATAAGAGTCTTGTCACCCCCTACATTTAACATTTCAGTAGATAGATTTTGAAGGGAAAGACAAATACCATTAACACACACATAAATGAATGAATGACATGAAAATTCCACAACATTAATTCATGCATGCAAATCTATTCATCATCTAAGAACAATTCATTAAAAGAGAATAGTAATAACTACAAAGACTATCCATTCACAAAAGAAAAGTCTAGTTATGGACATAAAACTCTTATAGTGCTTCAAAACAACAAGCATTTACTTGAAGAAGCTCACCAAAAAATATTAAAAAGAATCAAAGCAATTCTCTCTGTCAAAATGGCCATGTGGGATTCTTAATATTACTTGTAGCAAAAATAGTTTTCCTCCAAA
Source organism: Picea engelmannii (assembly GCA_009831015.1). NCBI lineage: Eukaryota > Viridiplantae > Streptophyta > Pinopsida > Pinales > Pinaceae > Picea > Picea engelmannii. The sequence continues at coordinate 306,006 of ML784528.1, forward strand.
AATTACAAAGTTGAAGAGACCTTACAAAATGTGTGCTTTATGGTCTTTATAACCCTCCTTGCTAACAACTTCTTGTTACTTATTGAATTCCATAAGAAGTAGTTACAAGAATCTTCAATTTTCTATTAGTATACATAAATACAAAAAGAAATGATGAGGAGAGACAAAATTCGAATTTCATCATATGCATTTTAATTTTTTTTTTCTTTTATGTAGGTAGCCTAGACTTCATGATATATTGAAATAGAAATAATTATGTGATAAATTAAGGACTCTAGGGTAACCTCGTGAGCTACTAAATTATGAGAAAGGGTCTTCATGTCCCTAATTATATTGACCATGAAATCCTAGATCGTATTCTGGGCTCTGGTGGGTTTTACAAGATGATCATTCATTAAGTCGATCATCACTTTGGATGGGGTTCTAGAATTCTTCTAACTTTATTTCATGTTTTCTTCTAACTTTGTGAAAACTTGCTCATCTAATTTCAACTGGCCCAACTCTTCATTTCTGGGTTGATGACCTTGGAATTTTAGGATAATACCCAATTGGTGAAGTTTGGCACATATTGCGAGTGAATTATTTAACTCCTTTTTGAGCTTCTCCCCGACTTGTTGGAAATTATCGAGGGAAGTGTAGTTAAGATAAACTTTCTAGTCTGTCATTCATGAAAATTCTTTTGGGGGGTATGGATTTTATATTATCCATCACTTCATATCATTTAGGCCTACTCTAATTGCAATGAATTATGTATTCTTGGTCTGATCCTTATTGATTTGAGCCATGATTTGGGAAGATTTTCTTTGGAACTTATGCATTCCCTCATACATGTCTTGCACCATGTTATGGAGTTATTTTCTGACCTCTTTAACACATGTCTTGAACTCTTGAATGTTGTTATGATATATCTTGTAGTGTTTCAATTCTTCTTCAAGTGACCTTATTCTTTCATTCTTCTCTTCTATATCATGCATCATATCTCTCAGGTTTTTCTTCGTTTCTTACATGAAGGCAATGTCAGATGAGGAAATATATAAATTATCATCTCTAATTTTTTCTATAACCTCTACTTCAGTCATTACTGATAATAGATCCATTCGAACCACTGGTAAATTTCTAGTTTTATACAAGATGAACTTGCTCGAATCCTTGTCAAATATGAAGGAAATCAATTTGAAGTGTTCTCTAGTGAGAGGGATGTTTGTTGATGATCCCAAAATTTCCATGTACATGGGATTAGGGCCTTGTTCTTCTTATTGCTTTCTTTTCGACTCTTATTCTTCCTTCTTTGATTGTGCTTCCACTTTTGTTGCTACTTTTTGGTCTGCGTCAGCTATTGTTGCTACTTCTTCTTGTTGTCATTTAATAACGAATTATTCCTCTTTTATCTTCTTTTATTCTTCATCTTTTTCTTTGGTAGCTTCTTCTTCTTATTTTCTCTTCTTCTCCTCTTCTCTTTTTTCCTTCACCTTTTCTTCCTTTCTTTGATCTATTGTAGTTGTAGATAAATCATCATCTTTCCTTTTTTTGTTTTTCCTCCTCTTTTGAGTGGTCCTCTTCCCCCCACCTCTTCTTTTGAGCTTCTATGGATCTTTGTTAATATTCTATTATACCACCACTTTATGGGTTGAATATTCTTCTAAATATCACATCATGGTAGGTTCTATATATGCATTGAATCTCTTCCTCTTCCAAAACATTTGACATGTAACTCCATCTATATTTATGGTTGTCGTAGTGGGTGTTGATGATATTCAGAGGATCATGCCTTCATAATATTTCTTCGCTGAAGTGGAAAGAGGCTAATTTTTTCACTTGTACCTATACTTCTTTGATTTMTTTGAATGAGTACAAACTGACGCAAAGTGGGAGAGGTGAACATATTGATTTTTTTTTATCTCTGTACAATGTTGCACCTACCCCATTTATCATTTTCTGATAGGTTGTCTCTTGCAGAAACAACTTGTTAGGGATGAATTTCGGGACTATATGGGGAGATTTGGTGGCCCCATACACCCTGAGGTATGTGTTGTACTTGAGTAGGTACTAGTCACATACTCTCCCTACAATGTCTTGAGCCTTATCCTTCACATAGGGTGTAGGAGAACATAATAGGATTTGGTAGAGAGGAATCAAGAATTTTTCACAAATTTTCTGATATTCAAAATAGTACTTGTGCTCCCATAATAATTTGTGGTAAATATGAATTTTGGGGTCATTTGGATGCCATTCCCAACCCATATGCAGATATGCATGAACCCCTCACATCATATCAAGAAGATATTGTATATTTTAACCTTGTACAATAAGTTATTGCAAATAGATTCTTAAAAAAAATAGAAAAGATACAATGGAAAACATATGCATTACACAAAGATTTTACCCTAGAAACCCAAACTAGGAAAACCAAAAACCTATTTAGAGTTTCACCTCTAATATTATATTCATCATCATACACTAGTTGTAATACAATGCCCTCATAAAAATAAGATTTCCTCCTTGGGTGAAAACCCCAACATAAATTCTACCCTTAGATGTGTGACTTTATAGTGAATGATGCATATTGACTACGAAATTACAATATTTTACAAGGAAAATTTCCCAAAATTTTCCTCAAGGGCACATTGGTCCCCATGCCCCTAGCCATGGGGGTAGAGCCCCCGCAAACCCCCTTCATTTGGAGGCCAGCCCCAAAAATCCAGGAAGAAGGTGGGTAGGAATACCTTCATATGAATCAGGAAGATATTATGGCTCCACAACCAATAGGCTTTGCCCCCCTGTAGTCATGCAAAGAATATAACACATACCCAATAGATACGATGACATGTGAAAGATGGGAAATTTTATAGGAATCTGTGTTCTTCACTCCAGTGAGTGCTTGTTCTAAATTTGAGGATAAGACATCTACCTAGTTAAAATATGATCCAGAGGTTGTGACATAATAAATAAGGGGAACCCATTATATTTTTAACTTTTGGGCATAAGGTTCCTCGTAAATC
>ML784528.1:309054-340046 GCA_009831015.1 Picea engelmannii
ATCACCATTGCATATTGATATGGTGATCTGAGTGAACTTGTAGGATATTCGTTAGAATGCATGATATTGAACTATTTTCATGGTTTGTACCAATGTAACACACCTGACCCCCTAAACCTTACTTAGGTTGGTGGGATGTCAACTTTCCTCTTCTTCTCATGACATGTTATTGGATTCACCAGTTGTTTAAGTAAGGAATTCTCTTATCACAATTTAAACCAAGTTAACTCTTGTTAATTCTCAAAAAGGTTTCTCCACTTAGCTTATTGAAGTACCCAGGTGCCTAAACACCCTCAATCAAACAATATGATTTGGTTATCATCCTCAGATCAACAACATATGGGTATTTGGGGCCATTGCCATCAGAATTCCCAACTATATAAGTTAATCTCCCCTCCGCCAGTGATATTCTGACATATCATCCCCAGATATCTAATGGTCTTTGGAACTAGGGTTTCAATGACTATGATTTACATTAGAGTCCCCATCCATTTGACGGTTACTCTTTTCTCAATCACCCATCTCACATGCTAACAAATGGGACCCACATAATCTATGGCTGAGATTAAATCTCCCCCATATATCGATCAACTATCCTTCTCCCTTATAAGAATCCCTCACTCTTGGGTCGTCTCCGCTATGGCTCCACAAACTACTCCAAGTAGCTCACTCCGACCACACACTCACCGATGGGCCAAACAATCCCTTTTAGTATAATCCTATGGTAAGATATCCAGGGTTAATACATATTTCCTATCAAGGTTTTCACATCCTCCTTCGCGAAGCGATTCTTTCCAAATACAATGGCTAGGATCTCACAAAACACCTCATTGTGGATCTATGATCTCCCTAGTTCCTGTTGTTGGAATCTTATTTCAGTCCTCCTTCTAGACATATGACAACCCTCCTACGATGATCTTCTTACTGGATCTAATGGTTTAGAATTCTCTCGATTCATTCTCTGATAGATGGATGGTTCTTGTCGATTCAGGACTCTTCCCATCAGAGCTCAAATATGACCTCACTTTAATTACTCCAAAGGTATAATCATCCAACCAACGGTCTAGATTTTCTCACTCTACTGAAACAATGGTTGAAAACCTACCCAAATTAAAGCGTTGGTTTCCTCCAAAGTATAAATCCAATTTCAGACTTAAACATTTCAAGGTTTCTCCTCTGGCCTTTTCTGAGGTTCTACCAACTACTAAGAGTGGTGGGAATTTCAGGTTTAAACTAGCTAAGTCGTTTCATCTAAGACTCAAGTGAATTTTTTCATGTCCTGCAAGCTTCCCACCTAACCCTCAATATTTTCAAGGATACAAATCATTCCAACTTGACTTAACTTCATGATTTAACCTATTTATGTAGTTAAGGAAAATAAGCACATTCATTTTCATACATAAGTTTAATTCATCATTTACACGCATTCATATTTTCCCATTAAACCAAAAACCAAACATTTACATCATTATCATACATTAAACACTCAAGTTAAATACTTATCTGTTTAGAGAAAATATCAACAACCAATTGACTAAGAGATGACACCTTTCCTCCAAACCTCAAGCCATATTATAGAGTGCCTTCCTACAGTATGCCACCCCTGTGTGAAGCCATGATGTCATAAGGGAATGATTCAACTGGTATTTAAGTTCACATGATCCAAGAAGGTTACTTTCCTTCCTCCTCTGACAATAGTAGAAGTTTCCCCCTCCCCACTGAGCTCAAGGATTCCATAGGTTTATCAGGTAGTTTATCAACTGGATTTCCTCTACACAAGGTGTTCGACAACCTGATATAACAAAAGAGGATTAACACCTTTAGTAACCACTCACACAACCAGATCAAGGACAAACACACCAATATTTTGACGTGGTAAGACCCCTATGGAGAAACATCCATGGCCCATCCAACGTGGCCACTTGAAGAAATTTATTAATGTAAAAGAAAAAGATTATAGGGAGATTTTACAAGAGAGTTTCTCACAATCGATCAACGGAAAATGACCCTCCATGCTATTTAAATAGATATCATGGACCAATCAGGTGTTAAGCCACAAATCAATGTATCTGTTAAGATCTAGGAGAACATGAACCGTTGGATAACTCTATGTCGGGAACATATCGTCACCGTTTGATTTCCTAACTACAAATGAATACTAATGCATACTAAAGAAACACACTAATAAACACACTTTTACCTAACGACACATTAGACCAAGAAGATCTTAACTAAATCCTAAGTGTCTAAATATCCTAACATCCCCCATTAAGAACAACTTGGGATAGGATTGAAGGATTTGAAAAAGTGACACAATAGGAGAAGGAAGGAGGCATTAGATCTTATGCCCCCTTAATGACAACTTCATAAACTCCTAACATAGATCGAATTTTRGAAAACTTCACTTCTTTAAGAGACTTGTGAAAATGTTTGCAACTTGATCTTCTATAGGGAAAAATAACACTTCAATAAATCTATCATGAATGAGCTTTCTGATGAATTGCATGTGTATCCCGATGTGTTTGTTGCGGTGATGTTGAACTAGGTATTTAGTGAGCTTGATGGCACTCTGATTTTTTCACCAAAGGCTAGACAGATGTTGCTACTAGAATCCAAACTCTAAAAGGATCTATCGAAGCCACAAGGCTTCCTGACTTGCATTTACCATTTCTCGGTACTCTGCTTCTGCTGAAGAAAGTGAAATATTATTTGTTTCTTACACGCCCAAGTGATAGGTCTTGAACCAAGGCTAAAAACATAACCTGCAGTAGACTTCCGATCATCAGGGTTGTCGACCCAATCTGAATTAATGAAACCGACCAATAAAGGAGTCCCCCATAAACTGTAATGTATCATGAAATGAACTATACCCTGGACATTATGAATTATCATTTTATATGCTTTCCAATGGATTTCATGGGGTGTTTTCATATACCAAGAAACAAGATCATCAAAAAAGGAAATATTAGGATGGGTATGATTCAAGTATAAGAGGATACCAACTAATTGATGGTACAAAGTGGCATCAACTTCAGGAGAAGTACAGGTGGAAATAATCTTGACTCCAGGCAGAAAGGGAGAAGGGGTTGGTTTACAATATTCCATGTGGAAGAGACGAAGAAGGTCACAAGCATACTTAGTCTGGGAATGAAAAATTCCTTCATTGGTTTGCAAAACTTGGAGGCCAAGGAAATAGTGCAAAAATCCTAACTCTGTCATTTCAAATTTATTCTTAAGGATGGTTTTCACATGGCTTAAAATTTTTTAGTCACTATCAATAAGGATAAGGTCAAAAACATAAAGAACAAGGATTATGAGATGGATTCCTAATTTCTTGGTATAGACATTAGCATCATAATGACATCGAGAAAATCTGGTGTCAATAAGAAAGTTGTCCATTTTGGCATACCAGGCTCAGGGAGATTTCTTAAGACCATAAAGATATTTCTTAAGGTGACAAACAAGGCTAGAGTCATTTTGTACATAGCTAAGAGGTTTTTACATGTAGATTTATTATTTCAAATCCCCGTGCAAGAAGGAAGATTTAACATCCATCTAATGGACCTCCCATTTATGTGAGGAAGTACGGGAAAGAACAAGGAAGATGGAATTCATTTGTCTACAAGGGAAAAGGTTTCATTATAGTCAATTCATTCAACTTGGGAAAATCCTGTGGAAACTAACCAAGCCTTGTGCCTTTCAACAATTCCATCAAATGCATACTTAGTTCTGTAGACCCATTTACACATAACAAATTGTCTTCCTTTTGGAAGAGGTACAAGATCCCAAGTATCATTTTCCATTAAAGAATGATACTCTTCATTAAATTTTGTATCCCAATCTGGATGACCTGAAGCTTCTACAAATCTCTCTAGATCATGAGTCTTTGAAACTTTATCCAAAAGAGAAGAGGCTCATTGGATTTTTCAACGTGTTAGACGTTGATCTAAATGATCACTAAAAAGATCACTAGCTTCTTCTCGTGTTGAACAGACCCATCTAGGAAATGATGGTGTTGGTACTAGTTCAGGTTCAATGGACTCATTTGGAGGAAGGTGAGCAGGTGGAGGTGGATTTTCATCCTCACTGTCATCACATGAAGAAGAAACCAGAATAGAAACAAAAGAAGGAACAAACATCGAATATGGATTACAGGCCAAAAAAGGCACAATCATCGATTTAGTCTCATAGGCCAAGAGATTTTCATCAAATTTAACATCTCTTATAATAATAATTACATTACAATGTGGTTGAAGAAATCTGTAACCTTTGACATTTTCAGAATAACTAACAAATATACACTTCTCACTTTTATGTTGCAATTCTTTCCTTTTATCATCAAGAATGTGAGCCCATGCTATACTACCCAATACACAAGAGTGACTTACATCTAGTTTAATTTTAGTCCAAGCTTCTTTTGGTGTTATATTTTTAAGAGCCTTTGTGGGAGTAATATTTACTATGTAATTTGTACAATTGATGGCTTCTGCCCAATACTTTACACTTAATCCCTTGGATTGGCTCAAACATTTAGCCATTTCTTTTAATGTGTGGTTCTTTCTCTCATCAACACCATTTTTTTGTGGTGTATATGGAAAAGTGTGTTGCAATTGGATGCTCTGTGTAGTGCAATAACTTGTAAAATTATTGTTCACATATTCGCCTCCATTATATGTTCTTAACCTTTCAATTTCGTGTCTAGATTGGTTTTCTACAAGTGCATTGTAGGCTAGAAAATTGTCAAAAAATTCACTCTTGAGTTTTAAGAAGTAAACCCAAGTACATCTGAAAAACTCATCAATGAAAGTTAAGAAATACTTGCACCCAGAAAAAGAAGGATACGAAAGTGGACCACACAAGTCACTATGAACAAGTTGCAAAGGGCACAAAGCATGCCAAGAGGCACATTTGTCAAAAATGTCTCGATGATGTTTGTCGAAAACACAACTGTCACAAACACCATCTCTGCATGAAACAAGAGGAAGACCAATCACCATCTATTGATTACATAGTTGTTGCAATGAACGATAGTTTACATGAACAAACCGCTCATGCCAAAGTTTGCTCAAGTCATCACGATGAAAAACAAAAACTAATGGAAAACGCGATGACCCAAAGTTGTCAAACTTATACAACCTGGTAATATCATCAACAATTCAAGTTGCAAGAACATGTTGAGGATATTTGAGATACTTGATTACAACTTGGTGAGGTGAAAACTCTACCGTTTTACCTTCACCTGAATGAGTGATTTGATATACTGATAGAAGGTTACATGAAATACTTGGAACACATAATACATCATTGAAATGACCATTATCTACCTAATATGTTATAGATCCTACAACACTAAGAGATCTATCATCACCAACAAATATTTTATTGGTTTTACATTCATTTAGATTAGAAAATATGGCTTTCTCTTTATCCATAAGATAAGATGCTTCAGATTCAATAAGCCACTCATCAGACGAAGAAGTAGAATTTGCATTGAAGGAGAAACCAGAAGCATAAAGTGCATGTCCATGAGAAGAAGAAGAAGTAGTAGAATCAATACCGATGTTTTACTTCTTCATCACTTCTTCTAAATATGCCATCTTCTTGAAACATTTGGACTCATCATAACCATCTTTCCCACAAAAGTTGCAATGTCTGTCAGTCTTCTTATTTTTATATTTTTCTCCTTTGTCCCTATTAGGAGTTGAAGCTATCCAAGTGGGTTTGGGACCCTTGGTTTGCTTGTTGTTATGGCGAGGATGTTGCTTCTTGGGATTCTTGGGTTTATCTTTTTGTTGGGATACTAAGGATTTGTTGGAGGTACCTGCAGTGTTGATCACTCCAAATTATACAAGCTTATCTTGCTCTCTAATCAAAGCATCATAAAAGGAGTCAAGAGTGGGTTTTTAATAATCTTTCCCTAGAGCCTCTCTCATGGCATAAATAGTAGATACAAACATAGAATATGCACTACCTAGCTTAGAAATAATAATATAGATGCAATGCTCTTCCTATAGATTTATGTTACATTGTTCACAAAAAATTCTAAGTGTTTTAAACTTAGATAGATAGTCTTCAATGAAAGAAAAATCATTTGGAATTAAAGTCAATATCTTATTTTCTAACTGATGTGCTTGAATAATATTGTGTTTACCAAACACAGATTCAATATTTTCCCAAGCTTCATCGGGGTCATCAATTTATTGAAGGTGGAACCTTAAATCAGGAGAGATGGACATTCTGATCAGTCCACATGCTTCGTCATTCTATTATCCCATTTGAATTTATTTTCATCATCAATGGGTTCTTTTTCCTTTCCCAAGGTAATCTAGTACACGCATTTACTTCTTAATAAATCCTCCATATGGGATTTACATTGGAAGTAGTTGGTGTTGGTAAACAAAATATAACTAGAAGAATCCATATTAAATATGCAGATAATATCAATTTAAAGACTGAAACTAAATATTTGGATGAAAAGATCTCGAAAAATTAGGTAGTTTAAAAAAATAGAATTGAAAACGGACTTTGAATGTAAAAGTTATGATATTTTGAAAAATAAAAACATAAATGGTAACCAAAGAGCCATGTGGCAAATAGAAGTTGGTCCAAGTGGTGATACCCCTCCAAATAACCTCACTTTTACAAATAAGTTGTTTTATGAAGTGACCCACTTTTATAAAATGAAGCAGGGATCACTTTTACAATGAAGTTACTTTATAAAAGAAAGTTGCATGCAAAATAAATAACCTTAAAATAAAATATCAAAGATACTTATAGTGATTCACTTTTATACTTGAAGTGAAATGCACTTTACAATGGATGCATGAACTTTTAAAAAAAAAGTAAGAAAAGAGAGACTTGAACTCAAGACCTCTTACTTAATAAGGCATATTTTAACCAAGTGAGCTAGCAAAACATATTGTATTGTTTAGAAGGAGGATTGTTGTTGTTGTTGTTATGGAAGACGACATTGGAGAGAATGCTCATAAAAAACTAGTTTCACACAAGAAAAACATTTTGTTTCTCGATGACAACAAGGGTTAGATCTCGGTTAGCTTACCCGGAAAATGCACCATTTCCGATATGTTTCTGATTTTCTGAGATCGCATGGGGCATGGGGAAAAGAGAATATGTAGATCCAAAGGAGTAGTAACATGGAAACAAAAAACACAAAATCGAAATAAAACTTAAATAATACTCTACAAAAAAATTTAAAATGGCGTATTCAGGCTTTAAACCTCTGGATCTAACTGAAATGGCCATATCTTGGGAAAATAGAAACAATTTTGAGTGAAACAAAAAGTGTTCTTGACTTAAACGAGCACTCTAGACGCAATGGAACAGTCCTCTCAGCCCAAAAATGTGAAAAAATGACATAAACTAGAGATAAAGAAACTTGGTTTCACGATCTTGATCTACAATGGGAGCGGGTCTTCAAACAAGATCTGATACCATGCTCGACAACACAGGTATTCCAAGAGAGAACGAACACCTTTAGCAACCACTCACACAACCATATCAAATATCAACACACCGATATTTTAACGTGGTAAAACCCCTGTGGGGAAACATCCAAGGACCCAACCAACGTGGTGATCTGGATGGATCTTGGTGGCCACCCACCTTTTCCATTGAATCACCATTTTTGAGTCTGTGGTTTTGATAAACCACGATATTCACCCTTTTGATGGGGAATGGAATGTAATTCCATCTTTATTTGTTAATTATAGACATCATGTAATGATTTCCTAGTGGTCTTATGCACATGCCTACATCATATCATTAATGCATCGGATCCCATTAGAACTCCCAAGTTAAGTGCACTCATGCTAGAGTAGTACTAGGATGGGTGACTTCCCTGGAAGTCCTAGTGTTTTACATGCCTATGACATTTTATAAACTTAGTCCAATTTATCCCACATGTTGTTGGAGTTACTTCACACACACCTAGAATTTATTTTTCCTAAGGTTATTCCTTGTTTATTAGTCATAATTAGTCATTATCTAGTCTCCTATATTCTAGGGGAGAATATTCCACCTAGAGAATATTCTCTTTCAGTTGACACTTCAGTTTGACTAGTTGAGTTGAGTTTAGATTTTACATTGGTTTTGTCACCATGCAACATTGGGATCATCACCAACTCACTACTCTTTGTTCAGTCCGTTAAATGAAGACTAGTTGACTAGTTAACTCAGCTAGGTGCCAGTTCACTCCCGTAACTATCTGAGAGACTAGACTAGGTGGAAGTTTACTCTTGTAATTATTGGTGTGTGTCCATATCAATCTAGACCACCACTATGGCTCATTATTTATTCATGTATCCTATATATATTGCAAATTATTCACTCTTTGAGTGTGGAACAACGGCTAATAAGAATTCTTCCATTCGTTCTCTCCTTCTTCCTTTTCCAATTCTTTCTGAAAATGTGTGTATTATGGTTTAGATAGATCAATTCTATGTAGGTTCAACACATTTACATGGTATCAGAGCCGACGGACTGCTAAGCAAAATCTATACCAAAATGTTTTGCAGGTACAAAAGATTGAAGACAACAAAAAGATGGATTATTCGCCGGAAATACTTCTCACTCCTCATAACTATTTGGAATGGAAGCCAAAAATTATGCTTATGCTCAGATGCAGAGGCTTGTACCAAATAACTATGGAAATGGAAGTAGAACCTGATTCTATCGATTAGAAAAATGACTTTCTCAATAGACAAGATATGGCCATAGGATGTATCCTCTATTTTATTTCTCCTGAAATTCTCCATCATGTATATGATGACTCACAAGAATTCACTCCAAATGAATTATGGACTAGAATGGAGGTTCTATTTGGGAATAAAGAATATTGTGAAGATTTCATGCAGGAGGTCGAACAGATAGATCTAGAAGAGAAGCCATCAGAAGATCAAACCTCTTATTATGAAGAGTCTTCTACAAAAGTTTTTGCATAAATTAGTATTCCAATCATTGAAGATGATTTCTACTCCATTTCAGATTTGTTTTCTGAAATTCATGTGGAAGATATATGGCATGCATCTTAGGAGTCACATTCTGACACGTTTGCATGCACCATGCATGCATCTCATGAGTCAAAAATAGAGTTGCGCACATCAGATGCCATTTTGATGTTTTATGAGAAAAATTGTAGAAACAAATTGGATATTTGAATTCCTCTCGGGAAAATATCCAATTTCAAAAAAACAATCATCCGAAAAAGAGTCCAGAGTGCGAAGTTATGATCATTTTAAACTCAACAAAATTTCAGCATTTTTCTGGAAACGGCCGCACAGTTTTCAAAATTTCATCCAATATTTATTTGGATGTTATTCATTACAAGAAGATAAAGTGGATATGTGTGGAAATATCAATGATGCATTTACTTCATCATATCTGTGCAGACATCTACATCTTCAACAAAATATTCAAAGAGCACAAACTTGCACAGTTGTGAGGTCTTCTTGGAGTGAAGGACATGGTTGCTTAGTAAGTGCCTTTTGTTCCTTCTCATTTTTTATTTTATGAATTGTAATTTGAGGGGGGGTTTTGTTCCCATGAGGTTTCCCCTCTTTCCTCATTTAGTTTAGTGTATCTTTTGTATTTGGGTACCTAACATGGCCTCACAGTCGAGACCCATTCTTTATTTTCACCATAGTGATGTTTAGGGGGGGTGTTGGAGTTACTTCACACACACGACTAGGATTTATTTTTACTAAGGTTATTCCTTGTTTATTTGTCATAATTAGTCATTATCTAATCTCCTATATTTTAGGGGAGAATATTCCACCTAGAGAATATTCTCTTTCAGTTGACACTTCAATTTGACTATTTCAGTTGAGTTTAGATGTTGCATTGGTTTTGTCACCATGCAACATTGGGATCATCACCAACTCACTACTCTTTTTTCAGTTAGTTAAATGAAGACTAGTTGACTAATTAACTCAGCTAGGTGTCAGTTCACTCCTGTAACTGCCTGAGAGACTAGACTAGGTGGTAGTTTACTCTTGTAACTATTGGTGTGTGTCCATATCAATCTAGACCACCCCTATGGCTCATTGTTTACTCATGTATCCTATATATATTGTAAATTATTCACTCTTTGAGTGTGGAACAACGGTTAATGAGAATTCTTCCATTCTTTCTCTCCTTCTTCTTCCTTTTCCAATTCTCTCTGCAAATGTGTGTATTATTGTTTAGCTAGATATATTTTGTGCAGGTTCAACACATTTACACATGCATCATGGGAATTGTTCTCCTCTCACTATCTCATATATAGTTGAGGTTAAGGAGGCCCTTTAAGTAGGAAATGGAGTGTGATGTAAAGTTGGCTGCGAATGAAGCGTATCCAACATCTCTTTCTTTTCAGAGATAGGCTGCCCCATTCTGCCAGTTTGTGTTGTACAATATTTTTCTATCATATTTAGTAACAGAAGTTGGGTATCACTTTATTTATGTGTTCTCTTCTATATTTTTGTGTATTTCATTTTTATATCTCGGTTATATTTCTTTCTTCATGTCATTCTCAAAATAATCTAGATCACTGATAATTTTATTTCTCAGAGAAGATCCACGACGAGGTCAGGGTATAGAGATTTGGGTTTCGAGCTAGTTTCTCTTGAGGACAACCTCTCTCGCTATCCCAAGAAACCTCCCATGGCAGAATAAAAGAGAGACGATAGAGCATGAGATTCTTTCAAGATGTTTCTCAAGGAATCTCTTGTGTGACATAGGAACGACATGATGGAAAACTTCACTCAGATCCTTCGAAGAATATCGATGGCGACGACTGAGGCATATTTGAAAATAATCCATTCCGCAAGTGCGGCACCCTTCAAGGTACAAGTCAATTTTGATATCCCCTTATTTGAAGGCCAGATAGATGCATATTCTCTAGAAAGATGGTTGAATCTTCTAGAAGGTTATTACTCAATCCAAAAAAATTCTGACAGTGAAAATATCACCTTCATGCTCCTTAAATCCCTTCCCCGTGTCAGAGCTTGGTGGGAAGGTTACTGGGAGAGGTACACCACAGATGAATATACACTATTTGGGAGAGAATCGACTTGGGCGACCTTTGTAGATGTTATAAAGGAGGAGTTCTACCATGTCGAAAACTATGATGACCAATATATGAGATGGACAACTTTGTGTCAGAAAAGAGACCAGATAGTGTCGGAGTACACCAACATCTTCCATTCCTTTCACTCAAATCCAGGTATCAAAGACTCAGAGTGACACCTGGTTTTGAAGTACCACAGTGATCTACACAGGTACATCAAAACAAAGATGGATTTCTTGGAAATGTCCTCACTGGGAGTTTCTTATCGATCTGCAGTCAAAATTGAGCAGAAATTCAAGCAACAGAATAATTGGGAGAAGCATGGAAAAGGAAACTATAACTCACATAATAAAGGATAGAGCAAGGAAGGCTAACCTTAAGAGAGATAGCCCTAGATGCAGACAAAGAAGGGTAACGGGAACTCTAAGAAAGACATTGGAAACTAGTGTGAATTCCATAAAATCCCTTGGCATAACACTGATGAATGTCACTCAATACAATCATTGGTGGCCAAGCTCAAAGACAAAGAGACGAACCCTGACTTGGACCTCGATTTAGAAAATTATAAAAGGAAACAGATCATTGATGCAGAACCCATTGCTACTGTTGCAACTGCAATAATCCAACCATAAGAGGATCCTGAAGAGGGGGAGAGACTCTTCCATTCATAGATGTGGGTGAAAGGGACCCCATTGCATTTTATTGTTGATACCATAATCCAAAATAACATCATCTCATCAGAGGTTGTCAAGCAGTTAGATTTTCCAACAACACCACACCTGCAACCATACAACATCGGGTGTCTTCGCCAGGGTTAAGATCTTTGTGTCAACTAGTAGTGTCACATGTCTTATGCCATCAAGCCCTTCAAGGATGAGGTATTGTGTGATGTAGCCCCACCGGAAGTTTGTGATGTTCTATTATTCCAACCATATATGTGGAGGTGTCAAGATGTTTATGAGTCTCAACCTCGTAGCATCATTGTTACTCTAGGGGGTCAACTATACAATATACCAGAGGTAGTTCTAACTATTGTCCTACCAAAACAATGCCACAAAGTAATCTTTCATACTGCAAAGTTTATCCTCTTCACAATCCGATCAAAAGGTGAACAAAAGGACACTACAACCATTGAAGCCTCATCCCAAGACCTTTCTATCCAACATTATCAGATCAACAAGATTGTATAAGAGTACCAAGATGTTCTTGTTGCATCTACGGGGGTGCCTCCACACTACCCATTCAAGCAAGATTATAATAGAACCCTCCATACTCTTCATGCTACATCTTCACCGATAGAGTCCTCCCACACTTAGGTAGATCATGCAACTAGATTGGTTGAATGGATCCAACCCCTCCAAAAATAGGTTCATGACAACCTTCAACAAGCTAAGAAGGATAGCTTCTTTAGCAAGGCAAGAAATGCACCAAGCTTCATATCTAATAGAAGTATCCATGTCTCCCAAGAGAACTTGACGCAATGGGGACCATTTCTTCCTAAGGGGGGAGGAATGATCTAGATGGATCTCAGTGGCCATCCACCTTTTCCACTCAATCACCATTTTGAGCCTGCGATTTTGATAAACCACGATATTCACCCTTTTGATGGGGAATGGAATGTAATGTCATCTTCATTTGTTAATTATAAACATCATGTAATGATTTCCTAGTGGTCTTATGTACATGCCTATAGCATAGCATTAATGCACCATATAGTGTTTTACATGCCTATGGAATTTTATAAACTTAGTCCAATTTATCCCACGTGCATCATGGGAACTATTCTCCTCTCACTCTCTCATATATAATTGAGGTGAAGGAGGACCATTAAGCAGGAAATGGAGTGTGGTGTAAATATTTTTGCGAATGAAGCGTAGCCAACATCTCTTTCTTTTCAGAGATAGGCTTCCCCATTCTGCCAGTTTGTGTTGTACAATGTGTTTCTATCTTATTCAGTAATAGAAGTTGGGTTTCACTTTATTTCTGTCTTCTCTTTTATATTTTTGTGTATTTCATTGTTATATCTCGGTTATATTTCTTCCTTCATGTCATTCTCAAAATAATTCGGATCAGTGGTATCAGAGAAGTTTGCTCCTTGTTATTTCTCAGAGAAGATCCCCGATGAGGTCAGGTTATAGATATTTGGGTCTCGATCTAGTTTTGCTTGAGGAAAAACTCTCTCGCTATCCCAAGCGACCTCCCGTGGCAGAAGAAGAGAGAGATGACAAAGAAGGAGATCCTTTCAATATGTTTCTCAAGGAAGCTCTTGTGCAATAGAGGAATGAAATGATGGACAACTTCACTTAGATCCTTCGAAGACTATCAATGGCGGTGGCTGAGGTATCTTTGACAAGAATCCATTTCTCAAGTGTGACACCCTTCAAGGTACAAGTCAATTTTGATATCCCCTTATTTGAAGGCCAAATAGATGCAAATACTCTAGAAAACTAGTTGAATCTGATAGAATGTTATTACTCTATCCAAAAAAATTCTGACAGTGAAACTATCACCTTCGCACTCCTTAAATCCCTTCCCCATGTCAGAGATTGGTGGGAAGGTGTTGGCAGCCAGCAATTTTGTCAAATTTTATCATAAATTAAAGTCATCACAAAGAGATAAAATCATGTTGTACCTACCTCCACCTTACATTTATAAATGATTCTGTATTTTGGCTTCAAGGAGATTTATTGGACTAGCTCATTATAAGAGTGTTTCATTTTTCTATCGTTTTTTTTTGTTTGATTTCATGATTGTAAGCATGAAATTAAAACATAATTTTGTCTTGGGTAATCATTTTACAATTTATCGTTTCTTCATTTATTTTTCCTAATAGATTATACCTCAAGGGGACCTACATGTTTATAATTTATAATTTTTATAAGCTTATTGATTAATCCACTGCCACATTTTTATGCACTATGGGACATATGACTTGATCATATTTATGGATGATTGTATGGTTTGATCATTCATCCATAATCGCGCTGCAACCTTGGGTTAACAATCGATACATGATTTTTTGTATATCAGTCATATCGCTTTCATGTCACTTGGTACAGGTCGGATGTACTCGCGACTACACCTCACCCTGTTGTCCTGTAGTTTAATGACCCCCATTCATTGTTTGAATTGGCATTCGATATTGGTTGAGGGTTTTATATTCATTATGTGTAATGGCTCATAGATCTGCACATCCCCTAGATTTTTGTCTCTCCAAACTCAAGTTATCAAATATAACAGTCTCTCATTTTCGTAGGTATTGGGTCATTGTGGTTTTCACAGACCTCTCCTTGCTACTCGTTTATTGGAATTCAAAGCCTCCCTCCCATGATATCTGATGTGTCTATTTGAGAATGACCATGGCTCATGTGGTTTGAATTGAACCAAATGACTCTGAGGTTTTTTTTTTAAACCCGTAATTCCATACATGAGACATGTTTTTGCAGGAGGTTTTCTTGGAAAACGGTTAAGAACTTGGGGAAACCGTCCGAAACCCATTTCAGAAATGGGGTCATTTACCTTCTTTGTGGCCATTTGTTTGAGAAACTAGACTGTTTCAGAGATATGTCTCATTATTTAGAGGGCCAAATCTCATAATTTTTGTTGCGGTTGAGGTAAGCATTTTTTTTTTCTCAGAGATTCAAGCCTGTTGATGGTTTTTTGGGGGGTTTCAAGTTATACATTCCTTTCTACCTATTCATGAGTCTGTGTTAAATGTCTTAAATTTATCAAAAGCAAAGTTTAAATCCTTTGTCTTGGTCTCATACGAATTTTGTTGTTGTCACTTTTAGCTCAGATTGGGGATACTTGGGAAAGCTTCCTGAGTCTGAACAATTTTGCCCAACCTAAAAACACAGTCGAATCACCTCTGCGTTCTAATATAAACCCCAATTCTAATAATCTTGTGACCCAGATTCAAGGTTTCAATTCGCATAATGACTATGAAATTAATGAATCTATGTCTGTTTCTTTGAAAACCCCCATGGGTAAAAAACCACGATGTATTTTTCGCCCAGAAATTCGTTGCAACATGTAGTGGATGTGTTAAAATAAAGGATTTCTCCTACCCCTACTATCGAGCTGATTCAAGGTTTTATTGACAAACCAACTATTATTAAAATTCGCAAAAACGAAGAAACAGGGTAACTCAGTTTTGAGCTTTACAAACAAGAGGATTAAGCAGCCTAATAATATGATCATTAAAAAACTAAAAAAAATTCATCATCATAAATTCAGATTTGTCAAATTGATGAAATAATAAATAGTTGTTTGTTTCGAGATTAATTGTCGGATAATCCACAGTTGGTGTCATTTTTGTCATCGACGTTTCGAATCCAAATCGGGATTCATCATCAGGACTAATCGTCAGTTACAAAGCTTGCTAATCTTCGTCAATTAATAGTAGATGCAGGACAGTTTTGAGATTTGTAATTAGGTCAGCTAGTTGTAATGTCATATTTCTAAAACTAAAAATTAAATTCAATTTTAGCGTTTAGTAAATGAGGTAATTAGGTTACTAATAATACTTCATAATACTAGGTTTTTTTATAATATTAATATAAGGTCTAGGGTTAGAGTTAGATTATATTAATATTATCAAAAAACCTAGTATTATGAAGTATTATTACTAACCTAATTACCTCATTTACTAAACGCTAAAATTGAATTTAATTTTTAGTTTTAGAAATATGACATTACAACTAGCCGACCTAATTACAAATCTCAAAATTGTCCTGCATCTACTATTAATTGACGAAGATCAGCAAGCTTTGTAACTGACGACTATTCCTGATGATGAATCCTGATTCAGATTCAAAACATCGATGACAAAAATGACACCAACTGTGGATTATCCAGCAATTAATCTCGAAACTACTCACCACAGAAATCTGAAAACAGTAGTTGTTTGTTTTTTGATTTGATTCTGTTTGAAAAAATAAAATAAATAGATTTTGATTTTTGATTTTTACTATTTTAGACTAGCTTCAGAATCTTGTAGCTTATCTATTTATGAATGTTAGTTGACATTATTTATGAATATCAATTTTGTTTTTTTATCTACAAGAAAATGATAATTATGATGTTGTTTACACGGAGAAACCATCTTGGATCATATGCTTTGTTATTCAATAGTTCATTTCTTTTATTTTGATAAAACTTTGTTATTATTTTGATAAACCAACTCCTACATGAGTGGTTTCCTGTTATGCTATTTTTGTAAAACTATATATTTTTGGGGTCTGCACTCTATCTTGCATGATAAGAGTTGGTCAATCCAAAACTAGTTTAAATAGCGATCACTATTAGTGGTGAAGACATCTTTGGCTCGGACACATTATGAACATATGATTTTGAAAACTGATATGGAGAAGTTGATCACCATTTGGCTTTAGACATGTGTGACGCTTGCCCCGTTATGTTTTTTTTATTGCCTCCATCTTATGAAATATTATTATGTTTGATGCAAATTTAGTCTGGTTATCATATGATATTTCATATTATTAAGTATTTTGATGATGTCTGTGATTTTTTATTCCATTTTACATCGGTGATCAATCCTTCATTTGATTATTGTCGATTTATTCTAGATATTAAATGATGGATTATATTAATGCTTCGGATTGAGTTTCCTCTCTTTATAAGTGTTCATTATCATAAGATCAACAGATCTATACATTTATCATTTTGTTGTCATATTCTCACTCCAATGCATCTTTGAGTTTGCTCTGGGAGTATTAGCATTGTTCTATTACAGGTTTCCCTCATATGCAGGATAGTCAAGAGCTTGAATTGTACAGGAAGATAAATTCAGTTTAGTTGATTAGTTACAGGTTAGTTTACTTGTTCTTTAGTTTAATTATTTATCAATGAAATAAGAACAACTTGAATTAGCTTTGATTGTTTATCTATTCTTATTTCAATTATATTTGTTTAGCATTCATTAGTTTTAGACTTCTAAATATTCAAAACAAAAACAAAAAAATGTATGTGCTTTCTTTGTCTCTTCATGAACACTTTTAATAACATTCGTTTTGCAAGATGTCAAGTAAATCTTGTACATTGTACATTAACTGTTTATAATCATTATACATATTCATGTTTCATTTAAACATTTGTAATTAGTAAACTTATATTCTAGTATCATAGCTTTTTAGATTAGTTTCATTTGTTTTATTATTTAGGACTTTAGTTGGCCAACGGAGCCATTAAACCCATCGGGTCATTTCATTCCAAATGGCTTGGGTTATTTAGATAACCATGGTCTGGATTTGACCTTCCAGTTGGTGGTGTGTCACATACGCCCATCAACAAAAGGTTACTGGGAGAGTTACACCGCAGATGAATCTACACTATTTGGGAGAGAACCCACTTGGGCGGCCTTTGTAGATTCCCTAAAGGAGGAGTTCTATCCTGTCGGAAACTATGATGACCAATACATGAGATGGACAAATTTGCGTAAGAAAAGAGACCAAACAGTGTTGGAGTACACCAACATATTTCATACCTTGCGCTCAAATCTAGGTATCAAAGACTCTAACCGGCACCTGGTTTTGAAGTACCACAGTGATCTACACAAGTACATCCAAACATAGATGGATTTCTTGTACATCTCATTGGGAGTTGTTTATCGATATGCAGTCAAAATTGAGCAGAAATTCAAGTAACAAAGTAAGTGGGAGAAGCATGGGAAAGGAAACTCTAACTCACATAATGAAGGACAGGGCAAGGAAGGCTTCTCTTGATCAAAAGAAAAAGTTTATAGAGGGATTTTACAAGAGAGTTTCTCACAATCGATCACCAACAAATGACCCTCCATACTCTTTAAATAGAGATCATGGACCAATTGGGTGCTAAGACATGGATCAATGTAGTCTTTAAGTTCGAGGAGAACATCAACCGTCAGATCAATCTATGTCGGGAGCATATCGTGACCATTGGGTTTCCTAACTACAAATGCATACTAATGCATACTGAAGAAACACACTAAGAAACACACTTTTACCTAACGACACATTAGACCAAGTAGATATTAACTAAATCCTAAGTTTCTAAATATCCTAACAGGATTCCCTTCTCTACTATACATTCCCTAGGCGACTTCCCCTTACCAGTATAGGCTTATGTCCAATAAGTACCAAGATGTGTACCTTTATCGCTCTAGTTTGGATTCATGTATCCTATATTTTAGGTTGATCGTCAATAGTTTATAGACAATTCCTATTTTCTTCTAGGAGATCTATCCATTCACTTCTCTTTCTCAGATATATGCAATTGAACTCCTCAGTTCACCGCACCCTCTATATGTGAGCCTCCAACTCACCAACTCTCCTCTGATCCTTTCATTGTTGCTAATTATTTCTCTTTTTCTGTGTATGTTCTCTCTCTCTCTGAGTATCTCTTTCACATGTTCGTGCTCTCTTTCTCTATGTTATTTCCTCTTGCGCTTGACACACCTTTTCTCCTTCTACTTGGTGATGTTTTCCACCTTTGGTCTCTTCCTCTGTCAATCCTTTGGATTCTCGTGGCTTCTGTAAGAAGTGACCTCCATTCAGGGATATGAATTTTGAAGGGGCATGTAATTTTCCAAACTAGGATAGATGGGATTTCATGTGCCCTAGATAGAGGATTTATGTCAACCCGAACTCACATTTTGCTTCCTTGGAAAAAAGCGATTGTTCCTCCATAATGGTGAGAATCTCATCCACATGCTTCATGTGTTCTTCCCATGTCCTACTATAGATGAGAATATCGTAAAAAAACATCAGTAAAAATTTCCTCAACTATTTGTTGAAGATATGGTCCATGCATGATTGAAAGGTAGTTGGTGCATTAGTCAACCCGAAGGGCATGACTAGAAACTCATAATTCCCATAGTGACACATGAATGTTGTTTTATGTATATCCTCCTCCTTGACCCAAATCTGGTGGTACCCCGATTGCAGATCAACCTTTAAGAAATACACTGCCCCATGCAGCTTATCGATCATCTTATCAATCCTATCTATTGGGTATCGGTTCTTGATGGTATTTTTATTTAGCACCTTGTAGTATATGCACATCCTCATAGTACCATATTTCTTCTTCGCTAGTACAATTGACGAAGTGAAAGGACTAGAACTAGGTTGAATTTTCCCATCTCTAGCAGCTCCTTTATGCCCTTCTCTATTTTGTCCTTGAATCTCTTTGGATTCTTGTAGTAAGTGTGATGATGGGCTTCAACCCTTATTATAGGTCAATGACATGCTCAAACCCTTTGTCCAGTGTTCTCCCCACTAGAAATGGTTCAAACACTCTCTCATGCTTTCCCAACAATGCCTGTATATCCATAGGGTAATGTTGGGGTTCCTATGATGGTTTCCCCATAGTGATCAAGCACTATGTTATGAAAACCATGTCCCCGTGTCTAAAAATGGCCTCCATGCGTTATTTAAACACAATCCTAGGGGAACCTATGGACATACCTCCCAGGACAACTTGTTTTCCATCCTTGTCCTAGAACTCCATTATCATGTCCTTATAATTCATGTGAATATCCCCCAAAGAGTATAGCCACTGAACTCTTAATGCCACATGAGTATTTTCTAAATCCACGATGTAAAAATCATCGGTCAATGTGTAGTTACCCAAGGTTACTTCCAGTCCTAGGATCCTCTGAGTGCACATCATGTTGTACTCATCTTCTACTACCACATTGAATCCCTTGAAATCCTCTATAGGGATCTTCCTCTAGTTGACAAGTGAAACATCAATGAAATTGTGGCCAGATCCACCATCCACTAATGTTGTAACTCTTTTCCCTTGTACAATGCCTCTAATATTGAAGGTATACTATTTAGGGACTATTGAAAGTGTGGATATGGTTATCCCCTTAGGGATACCTTGAAATGGAACCTACTCTATAGTCTGTGAGGGATCACTATTGTCTTGTTCAATACCTTTTTCATCATTTTCATCCTTCGCATCAGAAAATATCTCAATATAATGGACTTTACCCTTTCCCATACATCTATGACCTAGTTCCCACATATATTTGCAGTTGAAACAACTATTCTTCCCTTATTTCTCTCTGAGTCTCCTCATCCTTTTTGTCCTTCCCTGTCCATGAATTCTAGGGAAATTTGGTCTCCTTGCCTCTTTGAGGGATGAAGGATTTTGTCGGGGCCTTCTTGTTGACTGCATCCTTCATATCCTGGGATCTCATGATGGCCTCATGCAATGTGGTTGTTCTAAATTCCTTCACCCATCCTCTCAAGGGTTCAACCAGTTCTTTCATTAATAACATCACCAACCTCTGCTGAGATATATCTATCACCATAGCTTCCATTCTATGAAATTTTGTGATGTATGCTTATGGTGTGCCTGTTTGTTTCAATTGTGCCAACTCCCTGAAGTGTATTTGAGGGTCCTTTTGTGATGCAAGAGCATCGTATAAAGCCAAAGGAACGTGCCTAACCAAAGGAGACATTTGGAAAAGAAACAATGCACATTTTGAAGGGTTTTGAAGATTAATGAATGGACATTAATGTAATAGCTAGGGAAGCGTACTTACCTTTGTGTTTTGGAGATTGTAAATAGATCTTGAGCATTTCTCTCATCTGCTGAATGTAGAGGCATTTATGCTTAATGAATGTTAGTAGGTATATTTAATTTAATAGATTAGACAGTTTTAGGAGCGTAGGAGGTAGGAGGGAAAATGGATGATAGACACCCTCAACCCTTGTATCATTGTAACATAATTCATAATTCATAAGATGTAGAGCTGCAGAGAAGAATATAGGAGGACAAAGAATTTTATTCATTTTAGTTGTTATTCGCCATGTACAGGAGCACTAGAATTAATAGAAGAAAGTTTTGATTCCAATCTATGTGTTTGTTATGGTTGTTGGAACCACCTGTTAAATGGTATGTTGCAGGCTTGTTTTCATTCTCTGTGTGCATTCTATTTCAATGCCAATGTGTGTGTGTATGCTCTATAATTCTATGTTGAATGTTTGAATTTTGGATAAGGGGAGAATGAGTTTCAGTTGTTTCTCTTTCTGAGAACTCCTGCAAAGAGTGCAGTGGAGGGTCCGCAAGGAGTGCATCGACCAGGTTCTGTGTTTCATCTCAGAACCCTCAGAGAAGATTCAAATTGTGTCTTTACAGGCAAAGAGTGCTAGTAGAGCACAGAGTTTTGCAAGGTGTGTGCAGGCTGGGTGGAGTCTTGGATTTTACCAATCCAAGAGAGAAATTGAGAGATTTCTATTGCAAGGAGTGCGCGGAGTCAAAGACCCAAAATAACCAGAGGTTATTTGAAATTTGTTGCAAGGAGTGCGTGCAAGGACCCTTTTGGAGGCCTTGAGTTTGCAAGTGAAATCTCAGGAGGGTTAGAACCTTTCAATTGTTCCAAAGGGAGACGGAGGTTGAATTTTTTCACAGGAGTTAAGTTCAGGAGGAAGGAAGCCAAGTCATTTGGCCAGAAGTCCTTGAGAAGTTGAATCAGACGGTTGAATCACTTCAGGAGGAAGTGTCAAAATCCTGTGAACCATTGGATCTCTTAGAATAGAAAAGAGATTAGGACTGAGTGTCTTTTCAACACCCATAAGCTCAGGAGGAGTAGTCACTTTCAGATCAAGATCAACACGGACCATTGATCTCGTATGTGAATTCGTGTATCGGAATTTGGGGAATCAAGTGACCAATGGTTTGGGTCAAGTGTTGTAGATTTATGATTGGTGAAATAACGATACAGCCAGGACTATTGGATCGAGGGAGGCACACAGTCGTTGATCTCACCAAAGGTATGATTTCAGAGTCGGGTATCCATAGAGGAAGAGGAACGGCTATTGGTTGCCCGCTTGATTTGTGAAAGCTGGAAAATTCATCTGGACAGGTGGCAAGAACTCACCCCGTAAGTAGAGTAAAGCAGAAGTGACAGGTGGCGTGCGCCCATCGCTTTGGGTAGAGTCAACCTTCATTGACGGATCACATTTCGAGGATTCGCAAGGGGAGGGAAGGAGAAGTTGTTGCTCCAACTCGTGAAGTCGCGAGTTGCGAAAGGTGCTTGCATAAGGCTTGGTTGTGGTCCTATAGGAAAAGGGGCTGAAGAGAGGGGATTACACCTTAGCCCATTTTCATTTCACGTTTCGGCTATTGCCAAGGGCCAGGGCATAGTATTCGAAGAACCCCAACTCATGAGATCCGAAATTCTTTGCGGGCTTAGGCAAGGAATTTAATTAACCCTTGTCAAGGTTTAGAGAAGATCCTACATGGATCTTGGCCTGAGGGAAGGAGGTATGCACCAGTTGTGGTATCAGAGCCTAGAACAAGTTATTTTCTTTCTGTAGTAGGGAGAAAAGAGGAATTTTACAGCCATGCCACTGAGAAGAAGAGAAAAGGCAATTCTTGATCCAATAGTGGAAAGAGAAATGTGTAAATTACGTGTCAGGCTTGATGCTATGGAGACAACACAGAGACGCATAGTTAACGTTGGGAATATCAACAAAGATGAAAGTGAAAATGAAGAAGTTGCAGTCAAAGATGCTGCAGAAGAACGATTATTCAAGTTTGTTGCTAGGATAGGTGCTAGGGAAAAAATGGACATTCCAATGTACGAAGGCAACTTGGATGTTGAAGAGCTTCTAGATTGGATTAGAGCTCTAGACAAATACTTCGACTATGAGGATGTTGAGGAAGACAAGAAATTCAAACATGTTGTTACTAGACTTAAAGGGCATGCAACACTGTGGTGGGATGAACTGCAGGCTGATAGACGTTGCAAGGGCATGAAGAAAATCAAAAGCTGGGATAGAATGGTTGCAAAAATGAAAGTTTATACCCAGAGATTATCAAATAAATTTGTTTCGAAGGATGCAGAATTTAAGACAGAAGTTGATGTCAATGAAAGAATACACTGAAGAGTTCTATAGGATAAACATCAAAGCAGGTCATCGGGAAATTGATGATGAGAAATTTGCTAGTTATATGAATGGTTTATGATATGACATTCAGGACTAAATGAGCATGATGACCATCTAAACCATAGAAGATGCTTATCAGATGGCTCTGAAAGCTGAAGAGAAGCTAAGCTGAAAGCAAGGTCAAAGAGGTCAAGGCAGAAGTCCAAGCAGAGGCAAGACGAGACAATTTCCCAGGACAAAACTCGGAAACCTAAAGAAGAGGGGAAGAAACCTCAAACTAAACCTAGGAGAGGAGGAAGCTCATAGGGGAGGCAGTATGCTGATAGAAATACTTTTCCTCGAGCTAGAGGAAGAGGAAGAGGTAGAGGAGGTGAAGTGAAATGCTTTGTCTGTGGAAAAATCAAACATAAATCCTATGAGTGTCCAGATGAGAAGAAAGATGGTGGTGAAACTCACATTGTCGAGGCTAAAGGACAGAATGTTGAGGCAAAGGACGCTAAGGGTGGAAGATATTTTATGATGAGGAAAGTTCTCTTGAAACCAGAAAAGGAGCCAGAGAACCCATCCCAAAGAAACAGTCTATTTCAGACTACTTGCAAAACCAAAGATAGGGTATGCAAGGTCATAGTAGACAGCGGTAACACAGATAATCTTGTATCTACGGAAATGGTATAAAAACTGGAGCTGGAGACTTTTGCGCATCCAAGCCCATACAAAGTTTTGTGGATACAAAAAGGACATCAGGTAAATGTCATTGAACAGTATTGAGTTGAATTTAAAATAGGAGGATATAAATATGAGATATTATGTGATGTCATTCCCATGGATGTTTGTCATATATTGTTGGGTAGACCATGGAAATATGATAGAAATGTGGTGCATGATGGGAGAAAGAACACGTACACTCTGGAAAAAAGTGGTAGGACGCACATGTTGTTTCCGATTAAGAATAAAGAGGTGAAAACAGAGATGAGCAACACTGTACTTCTCATGAGTGGGAAGGAACTTTTTAAGGAAGTCAAGAAGAAGGAAGACACGCAATTCATTGTGGTTAGGAAGCCCATAATTGTTCTGAACAACACTAGGATAGATGATTTACTGGAAGAAATACAGGAGTTGTTGGAAGAATTTGTTGATATAGTAGTGAAAGAACTACCTTGTTCGTTGCCACGTATCAGGAGTATAAGCCATCATATCGATATTATACCTGGAGCCAGTTTTCTGAACAAAGAAACGTACAGGTTGACATTGCGGGAGAATGAAGAAGTTAAGAGACAGGTCCAGGACTTAATGGACAAAGGATTGATTCAGAAGAGCTTGAGTCCATGCGTTGTTACAACAGTGCTCATCCCAAGAAAGGATGGTGGCTGGAGAATGTGTACATAATCAAGGGAAATCAACAAAATTACCATCAGGTATAGGTTCCCATTGCCAAGGATGGATGACTTGATGGATTGCTTGAGTGGAGCAAAGTTTTTTTCAAAGGTTGATTTGAAAAGCGGATATCATCAGATTAGAATGAGAGAAGGTGTTGAATGGAAGACAACATTCAAGACAAATGAAGGGTTGTATGAATGGCTTGTCATGTCATTTGGCTTGACAAATGTGCCCAGTACTTTCATGAGGTTGATGAATGAAGTCCTGAAGGATTTCATTGGGAAATTCGTCATTGTATATCTTGATGATATATTAATTTTCAGAAAAACTAAAGAAGAACATTTAAATCATTTAGTTGCAGTGATGAGGAGGTTACAGCAAGAGAAATTGTTGATCAATATGAAGAAATCATCATTTATGAGGACAAAACTCATTTATTTGGGTTTTTTTATCTCTGCAAATGAATTGAAAATGGATCCAGAAAAGATAAATGCAATTAAGGATTGTCCATCACCGAAGAGCGTGTTTGAAGTTCGAAGCTTCCATGGTTTGGCTAGCTTCTATAGGAAATTCATACGAAACTTCAGTGGAATTGGTGCACCGATGATGGATATGATGAAGAAAAGACATAAATCTTTTCACTGGACAGAGGAAGCGGAGAAGAGCTTCAACCTGCTGAAGAAGAAGATAACTGAGCAACCAATTCTGGTTTTGTCATATTTTAGCAAGACATTCTAGGTCAGGTGTGACGTGAGTGGATTTTCCATTGGAGCATTCTTAAGCCAAGACAATAGGATGATCACATATTTCAGTGAAAAATTGAATGAAGCAAAGATCAAGTATTCCACGTATTACAAAGAATTCTATGCAGTCATACAAGCACTAAAGAAATGGAGGCACTATTTGGTTCCCAAGGAGTTCATTTTGTACAACGATAATCACACTTTGCAATTCGTGACTCGATAGGAGAAGTTGAACCAAAAACATGCTAAATGGGTTGAATACATGCATAATTTTACTTTTGTGATCAAGCATATTTCTAGAACTGCTAACAAAGTTGTTGACGCTTTGAGCAGGAAATGTTTACTTATGCAGGAATTCAAAGTCAAGACTTTGGGTTTTGATAACCTCAAGGAAATGTACAGGGATGATCCAGACTTCAAAGAGGCATATGAGGCATCTGAGAATCCAATTCTTAGGGATAGAAGCCAATGGAATGAATACATGATCCAGGATGGATTATTGTTCAAGAGAAATCAGCTATGTATTCTGAAATGCTCCATGAGGGAGAATTTGTTGAAGGAAAATCATAGAAAAGGATTGGCCGGACACTTCGGTCATCAAAAATTTTTCTCAAAGTTGAATGGCTCATATTTCTGGCCAAGGATGAGGACATATGTGAAGAAATTTGTGGACAGGTGCAAAATTTGTCAACACACAAAAGGAAAAAGGCAGAACACAAGGTTATACCAACCATTACCCATACCGGAAAGGTTGTGGGATGCCATGAGCATGGATTTTATATTAGCACTTACAATGACACAAAGGGGACATGATTCAATATTTGTAGTGGTAGATAGATTTTCAAAGATGACACATTTCATACCATGCCAGAAAGCCAGTGAAGCAACTCATATTGCGAACATGTTTTTCAAGGAAGTCGTCAGACTTCACGGCTTGCCAAGGATTATCATTTCTGATAGAGATACCAAGTTCGTAGGACATTTCTGGAGGACCTTATGGAAGAAGTTGGGGACAAATTTGTCTTTTAGCTCAACATATCATCCTTATACGGATGGACAGACAGAAGTCGTGAACAGGAGCTTGGGAGATTTGTTAAGGAGCTTAGTGACTGGACACCACAGTCAATGGGATCACATTCTGCCACAAGAAGAATTTTCTTACAATGATTCACTCAATAGAAGCACAGGGAAAAGTACATTCCAAATTGTATATGGAATGCATCCAAGGGGAGTTTCTGAATTGAAAGATTCAGAACAAGTTGAATTTAGGAGTGCTAGTGAAGAGGACTTTGCAGAAGGAATGAAGGAGCTTCACAGTAGAATTAAGGAGCGATTGCAGAGTTCAAGTCAAGAGTACAAGCGTAGATAAGATCAACACAGGCGAGAACTTCAATTCGAAGTTGGTGATTTGATTCTTTCACATTTGAGGAAGGAGAGGTTCCCAAGGGGAACATACAACAAGCTAAAGATGAAAAAGATTGGACCATGCAAGGTCATAAGGAAATTTGGGACAAACACATATGATATTGAATTACCCGATGGGGTCGGAATCTCACCGATATTCAATATCATGGATTTGTACCCTTATAGAGATGAAGAAGAAGGAGCAGAAGATAAACAAGAAAAGATTCAATGGACAAAACAAATGCCTTTAGCTGAAAAGCCACAGATGGAAAGCATAATTGACAAGAGGATTAGCAAAAAGACCAGGAGAAAAGAGTATTTTGAATACTTGGTCAAATGGAAAGGACATCCAGTTGAAGATGTCAGTTGGGAGGATGAAACAATAATTGAAAAGAATGGACGAACAGTGAAGGAACTCATGAACAAGACTTCATGAAAATTTTCAAGCGAGGGAGTATGATGCAGGAGCATCATATAAAGCTAAGGCATGTGCCTAACCAAAGGAGACAGCTGGAAAAACACCAGTGCACATTTTGAAGTGTTTTGAATATTAATGAATGGACATTAATGTAATATCTAGGGAAGCGTACTTACCTTTGTGTTTTGGAGATTGTAAATAGATCTTGAGTGTTTCTCTCATCTGTCGAATGTAGAAGCATTTATGTGTAATGAATGAAAGTAGGTAGAATTAATTTAATAGATTATACATTTTTAGGAGCATAGGAGGTAGGAGGGAAAACGAATGATAGACACCCTCAACCCTTGTATCATTGTAACATAATTCAGAATTCATAAGTTGTAGAGCTGCAGAGAAGAATATAGGAGGATAGAGAATTTTATGCATTTTAGTTGTTATTCGCCATGTATAGGAGAACTAGAATTAATAGAAGAAACTTTTGATTCCAATCTATGTGTTYGTTATGATTGTTGGAACCACCTGTTAAATGGTATGTTGCAGGCTTGTTTGCATTCTCTGTGTGCATTCTATTTCAATGCCAATGTGTGTGTGTATGCTCTAGAATTCTATGTTGAATGTTTGAATTCTGGATAAGGGGAGAATGAGTTTCAGTTGTTTCTCTTTATGAGAACTCCTGCAAAGAGTGTAGTGGAGGGTCCGCAAGGAGTGCGTCAACCAAGTTTTGTGTTTCATCTCAGAAACCTCAGAGGAGATTCAAATTGTGTCTTTATAGGAAAAGAGTGCTAGTAGAGAACAGAGTCGTGCAAGGTGTGCGCAAGCTAGGTGGAGTCTTGGATTTTACCAATCCAAGAGAGAAATTGAGAGACTATTGTTGCAAGGAGTGCACGGAGTCAAAGACCCAAAATAACCAGAGGTTATTTAAAATTTATTGCAAGGAGTGCATGCAGGGACTCTTTTGGAGGCCTTGAGTTTGCAAGTAAAAGATCAGGAGGGTTAGAACCTTTCAATTGTTCCAAAGGGAGATGGAGGTTGAATTGTTTCACAGGATTTAAGTTCAGGAGGAAGGATGCCAGGTCATTTTGCAAAAAGTCCTTGAGAAGTTGAATCGGACGGTTGAATCGCTTCAGGAGGAAGTGTCGGAATCTCGTGAACCGTTGGATCTCTTAGAACGGCGAAGAGATTAGGACTAAGTGTCTTTTCAACACCCATAATCTTAGGAGGAGTAGTGACTGTCAGATCGAGATCAACAAGGACCGTTGATCTCGTATGTGAATTCGCGTATCTGAATTCGGGGAATCGAGTGACCAGTGGTTTGTGTCAAGTGTTGTAGATTTTCGATTGGAAAAATCCAGATACAGCCAGGACCGTTGGATCGAGGGAGGCACATAGTCGTCGATATCGCCAAAGGTATGATTTCAGAGTCGGGGATCCATAGAGGAAGAGGAACGACTGTTGGTTTCCCGCTTGAGTCGTGAAATCCATAAAATCCATGTGGACAGGTGGCAAGAACTCACCCCGTAAGTAGATTAAAGAAGAAGTGACAGGTGGCATGTTCCGGTCACTTTTGGTAGAGTCAACCTTTGTTGATGGATCGCGTTTCAGGGATTCATAAGGGGAGGGCACGAGAAGTTGGTGCTCCAACTCGTGAAGTGGTGAGTTGCGAAAGGTGATTGCATAAGGCTTGGATGTGGTCCTATAGGAAAAGGGGCTGAAGAGAGGGGCTTACACCTTATCCCATTTGCATTTCACATTTTGTCTATTGCCAAGGGCCATGGCATAGTATTCAAAGAACCACAACTCACGAGACTCGAAATCCTTTGCGGGCTTAGGCAAGGAGTTTAATTAACCCTTGTCAAGGTTTAGAGAAGATCCTACACAGATCTCGGCCTGAGGGCAGGAGGTCTGCACCATTTTGGTCAAACCTATCCATCAAGATCTGAGTAAAGTCCACATATGAAGTGATTTTTGCATTCCCTAATGTCACCAGCCCATGGTACTACCATTCATAATATTCTCCTTCCAGGTGAAGAGTGGCATACTAAATTTCTTATGCTTTGGAAATTGGGTTGAGTTGGAAGTATGTGTCTAACTTATGTACCCAGGCCATGGTCGTACTCTTTGTTGATCCATCAAAGGGTGGAATAGTCAATCTTCCCACCTTGCGCATGAGATAAAAATTTAGTGGGATATGTGTTCCTTTGTTCCTCTCCCTTGGGCCATAGTTATGTTTGAGTTCCCATAAGTATTTATAGGAAACATTCTCACAGATGTCTGCATCTATCATCCCTTACTCTCTGTATGAGATGTTAATACCAATCCCCTGATATGGTTTCTCCTTTTCTTTTTTAGGCTTCCCTATCAAGAACCATGGTAATAAATTACTAGGGATGTTTAAGCTCTTTCTCTGAGTTAGGGTGTGGTTTTTTATATTCTCAGAGTGTATTCTATCATTCCAATAGGATCCATTGGGTCCACCTTGACCTACACCATTCATACTTCCATGTTTTCCTAACAAATATACGAATGCCTCAAGCGATTGTTGCTGGAACTTTATTGTATATTCCTGTCTCCTGACCAAATCTTGTAGTATATGGATCACCTCATTGTTGTCTCTCATGCTTCCTTCTGGTTCTAACTCTACATGTTTTACTTATGTTTCTCTTTATGGTGATTTTCAATAATTTTTTTCTGCATGCCCCTTTATTCTAGGCATCACTGTAGTCACATGCTAGCAGAATCATCAGCTCTGATACCACTATAATGTTCCAAAATAGGATAGATGGGAAATATATGTGTACTACCCAAAATTATTATTTTTCTTTGTGTGATTTTATCAAACAGTTTGTTGGAATTTCCAAATAGTAGCTTAAACATAGATCATATATCGATTACACATAGAATTGAGCATATAACAATGGCATATTATTATGTATGGAAGTTCCCAAAAATTAATACAATGATAAATAAGGGTTGTAATAATAGCTGCAGACTACTAATAAGCACACAAACTAATGACTTCCATGCAACATCACAATATACTACAGAAACAACACAACCTGGAATCATGCCAAAAAATGGATCCCAAGGCTCTTAAATCCCTCATATGCTTTGCTATAGTGACATTTTCTCTGCGGTCGGTCCTTAAATTGCTTCATATATCTTCCCAAACCTTATTCGACGCGATACTGAAAAACCCCAATCCATAGGGGTCCTCGCAGGACTCTTGCGGGGTGTCTAGCAAGGTCTTGCGATGACCCTAGTTCAACCCATGGGGATGCCTCCTTTTCTAGGTGCGTGAAACCCTCCTAACACCTGTGGCCCTGATGAACAGTCTCCTCTAGAATTGTTTTATAAACCCCCTTCACGAGATAATATTCAAATTCTCTCCAGAACAAAAACAAGCACCACAATGAACTCAAATGATAATTTTGGACAAATCCCCCTCTTGTCTAGATAGGGTGGATATTGCACCACCAAAACTAAACTAGACATGGAAGGGTTTTTCCAAACCCCCCAAAAAAACAATGGCTACAAGATAACTCACTAAGATATCAAAAACATAATGCCAAAGGGAAATGTTTCTCCTCTATTTATCCTTCCTTTGGATCTTCTATATCTTTCCCCCATTTTGACCAAATCAAATCTTCACTTTATTTTCCCTTCAATTCCATTAAATATAATTTTGTATTTTGTTTAATGTCACTTTTAGGGTTTGAAAATATTTTTACCTAGTGACACCTCCTTGAATCCCTTTTTCCTTGTTGACTATAGCCTACGGAAGTTGTATAGGATATTCTGTCATCCTGATCATTTGAAGGGGACATTACAGGGAAATCTAAGGGGTGTACTTCTATCAAGTTTTTCGATTGACCTTTGGATCTTCAAGAAATCATATATGTTAGCAGTATTAACTACCTCAACCACCAATCCTATCTTCCATAACTGGTCACATGGTTCCATCCAGGTTCAAGTACACTGGCAGGTATGCATTTATGTTTTGCAATGTAGGTTAGCTTGCTAAGAAAGCTTCTTGTTTTCTTCACTAAGACACCTCAAATCCACCTCACCAATCCACTTCATTAGTC
>ML784528.1:348236-377798 GCA_009831015.1 Picea engelmannii
AAAAACAATACCACAGATCTCCCACTGTAACAAGGCTTATCACAGTCCCAAACCAAACCCTTGACGAAAAATGCGTCCCCCTGAAGCCAATAAAGTTCTGATACCAAATGTAAATTTTAACCTTGTACAATATCTACTGCAAACTAATATTTAGAAATGAACAGAAAAGATACAATGGCAAATACAAACATTACACAGAGATTTTTCACCTGGAAACCCAAACCGAGAAAACCAACATATATTATATTCATACATTGTGTTACATTTTTTACAATACAATATACATATAGGAGCCAGCGGCATCCAAAACCCTAACCCAATGACCTCGATTAGTCCAAAACCCTAATTCCTTAACCGGAAATAGAAAACCATCGGCAAAAAACCATGTGCCGAAAAACCACCTAATATCATGTGGTCCTAGAAATATGTCATCCCGGTAATATGTCGTCCCGGAAATATGTCATCCCGAAAAAAAAAATCCGGGGGCGCTGCCCCCAAACCCCCGCGTGGGGAGCTCCGCCCCTTTGCACCCCCCTACGCACCCAGCGTAGATGCTCAGACACTACTACTCGTGCAAAGAATATAACACATACCCAACATGTCTACCACCTTCTAATTTACTTGTTGATGTATTTAAATGATGGGTTTTTCTAGTTCCATGTATTTTTTACTTTAACACCCCTTTCTTCCTCCTATGTTAAAAAAAAATTCAAGGGAGGATAGGGAGGGGGAGAATTGTGGAGCAAGATTGAATATTATCCATTGATATCTAGGGTTAGGGAAGTTACTCATTAATGAGTAAATAAAATGATCTATTATGAGAGATGGGGAACACTTTTCAATGAGAGATTGAGAGGGAAAATGAAAAGACACATTTTCCAAGAGAGATTGAGTTGAAAGGGAGAAGAGGAGAATAAAGAGGATTATTGCAAATACCAAGGGGAGGGAGCACACATCCCAAGGAATATACAACCATTAAAGTATATTTAGTATAGTACATATTTTAGAGAAGATCGTACAACATTTAATGATGGACATACAATAGATAAAATGCATAGAAATCGAGGCATTTAATGTTGTAGTAAAAGCATACAACACAATACAGAAAGGTACAAGAAGTCTGCACATAAATAGATATAGTCAAGTCCATACAATAGTACAACAAAAAAGTACAAGGTCGTACAATTGATTTTAGGCACAAAAATCAAGGGACTTTGGCACATAAATCGAGGTTAAATGTGGACACATATTTCAAGATAAATACTATTGTAATTAATGCTAAAATGATTGTTGTTGTAAAATCAGAAATTTTTCCTATGAGCTCAATAAAAGGATCTCTCTTTGGATGGTTTTCCCTTCAGATTTTTTCTAGGGGCATTGCCTAGAAATATTTATGTCAAATGTACAGTTGAATGTTGTCTACTGTTCATTTATTTCCACTACTAAGTTTCATATTTCTTGGTCATTTGTATTTCTTCTCATAAACTATTATTGAATTCTATTTGTTCACCGCATTACTGTTAAAGCTTTATTGGAAGTTGGAATCATATTTTGACTAAGTTTTTGTTAAAATTCATTGTAAATTTAACATGGTATCATAGCTTGGGCTCTGAGGTTCAATGGAAATATTTTGGCACTTGGATAGCAGTGATTTGCAGGGGTTTTTTCTTGGAATAAAGAAGGAAAAAAGGTTTGTTTGTTTTNGTTGGACAACGATGAATTCCAGTGTCAAGTATGAAAATATATTGGAGGGGATATACAACTACCTACAATGGAAGGTAAGTATTGTAGTTGTTCTCAGGGAGAACAAGCTATGGGATTTTACGAGTACCACAGTGACAGTTCCTTTCTCAGATATCATTTCCCTAGACCTTGATGAGGTGAAGGAAGCAAGGGCATAGAGGATAATATTGGATGGAGTGAAAGGCCACCTGATCCCACATTTGGATGAGAATTTGAAAACTAAGGAGATGTGGGATGCACTGATAAACTTGTACAATAATAGGAAGATGGCACTGAAGGATAAGATCCATAGCACTAGGATGGCCAAGGGAGAGTGTGAGGACTCCTATCTCACCAGGATTAGAGAGGTAAAGGATGAGTTGGAAGTTGTAGGGGATATTATTCCAGACTCACAGTTGGTGCACATAGCCCTCAACGACTTCACCAAAGAGGAGGATGTTTTCGTGAAGTGTGTGGTGGGGGGAGAGAAGCTCCCATATTGGAGAAGACTATGGGATGAATTTACTTGGGAGGAGATCTGAGAGGTTTCTCAGAGTATATATGAGGAGAAGGTAGAGGGTGGTGTAGACGAGGAGAATGTTTCTCTTGTGGGAAAGATAAAAGATACGAAGAAGGACATGAGAAAAGTTAAATTATTTGCATGTCATAAGACTGGCCACTATGCTAGTCAATGTCCAAACAAGAAGAAGAGAAAGAAGGACGCATAGGTATCAACATCAGTTGAGGTTGTTGAGTTTTCTAAGAAGTTTGAGAAAGAATTTTCTTTGATGACTTGTATTTCAGTTAGTGGTTTTGTAGTATGCGAGGACATTGAAGCATGGTTTGCAGATAGTGGTGCATATTGGAATATGATGGGAATGAGGTCTGTGTTCCTCATTTTTTTATAGATAGACTCAGAATACTATGTGGGTTGTGTGGTTAGCACCAGACATGTAGTGAAAGGGGTTGGATGCATGAGTTGCTAGCTAGAGTCATGGGGTTTTTTGGATTTGGTAGAGGTGTTGTTTGTTCTAGAGTTGATAGTAAATTTTCTCTCAGTGTCATCTTTACAAGTTGCTCAGAAGAGTGAGTTGATATCGAGGATTCAGGATTCTTCCATTACTCTCATAGGACCCAGCTGGTATGAGATGACACAGTTTTATGCCCATGAGAGTGAGCAGACTCCTAGGAGCATGTATTGGAGGTAAAATTCTCTATATCAGAGTTCAGCGTAGGTAGCATCAAGGGATTTTAGTTCAGAGGGAGAAACTATAGCAGCAGATGAGATGATGTGGTTGGAGATAGATTCTAGTGGAGGTTCCATAAGTACCTCCCTCACTAAGAGAGAGTGTTAGGTTTTGTATCTCAGAGGTACTTTTGCATTAGCAGTGCCCAACATGTAGAAGTGACTGAGTAAATGTCTCTCTCGAGTGACCTGACTTTATAAAGTTAAGTGGGGTCTTTTATTATTTAATGAGTAAAAGTGACTTTATAAGTTTTGGGTCACTAAGGTGATTTAAGTGAATTTAATGGAAGATTAAGTCACGTCCATTGATATTGCGGAGAAATATTGAATCTCGGCCATTGAGATCTAGGGTTAGGGAATTTACTCATTAATGTGTAAATAAAAGGAGCTATTGAGAGAGATGGGGCAGACTTTTCAATGAGATATTGAGAGGGAAAGTGAAGAGACACATTTTCCAAGAGAAATTGAGATGAAAGGAAGAAAATAAGGAGAAGTAAGAGGATTGGTGAAAATACCAAGGAGAGGGGGCACACATCCCAAGGAAGCTAAAACCATTAAAGGACAGTCTGTACAATACATATTTTAGAGAAAGGCGTACAACATTTAATGTTGGTCGTACAACAAAGAAAATGCATAGAAATTGAGGCATTTAATGTTGTAGTAAAACCATACAACACCATATAGAAATTACAAGAAGTCTACACAGAAATCGAGATAGTCAAGTCCATACAGTCATATAGTAGAAAAGTACAGGGTCATACAATATATTTCAATCACAAAAAACAAGGGACTTTGGCACACAAATCAAGGTGCAATGTGGGAATAGATTTCAAGATAAGTACTATTGTAATTAATGTTGAAAATATTTCTATTGTAAACTCATAAATTTTTCTTGTGAGCTCAATAAAAGGATCTCTCCTTGCCTGGTTTTCCCTTCAAGGTTTTTCCAGGGGCACTGCCCAGAAATGGTTTTTTCAAATTTCTAGTTGAATGTTGTCTACTGTTCATTTATTTCTACTGCTAAGTTTCAAATTGCTTAGTCATTTGTATTTTTTCTCATAAACTATTTTTGAATGCTAGTTGTTCATTGCATTACTATTAAATATTTATTAGAGGTTGAAATGAGAGTTTGACTAAGTGTTTGACATAATTCACTGTAAATTTAACAGTGGAGGCATGGGGGGGAAGGAGATGAATATGTTCTCAATTTTTCCTCCTTTTTATTATTCTTTGTGTTTTTCTTTTCTATTTCAAAAAGTCTTTAAAACTTTTGAGGGTAGGGAGAACAAAAATGCTAATGGGGTAGCCTATATGTTTTCTCCCTTTTTCTACAAACATGAAATGAAGAAAATGGAAAGGCAATGAACAAAGAGACGTTCAAAAGAGGGGTAGATGCACTATACTGGAAGTCAGAGTGTTTGGAGTCACTTAGGGTCGATGATCAGA
The DNA here is from genome assembly GCA_009831015.1 of Picea engelmannii. NCBI lineage: Eukaryota > Viridiplantae > Streptophyta > Pinopsida > Pinales > Pinaceae > Picea > Picea engelmannii. The sequence continues at coordinate 352,651 of ML784528.1, forward strand.
GGTTGAATCCTATCGAGAGAAGTCTTGCATTATTTATTTGGTGATCCCTTGGTTGAATGATAACACAAAGGGGCACAAAAATGGGGCTAAAAATGGGGTCAAAAACATCATATTTTTTTCAAATGCAATAAACCCAAGTATTCCTAGTTGCATCATCAATAAAAGTAACATAATAATGAGAGCCAGCAATATATGATACATGATTTTGTCCCCATACATATGTATGCAAAATTTCTTACTTTTCACTCTTCTTTTCCTTCGCGTCTCTGAGAAATATGACTCTCTTCTATTTTACATAAACACAATTCTCACATAAATCCAAACCAACTTGTTTAATATCTAGAAACAAATTCATTTTTTGGAGTATCTGCATCCCCTTCTCACTCATGTGTCAAATCCTATGATGCCACGGTGTTGTATCCACTCTTGTAGAAGCTAAAGAGATAGAAGAGTCATCATTACCAATACATGAATACAATGTACCTACCTTATCTCCTTCTTCTATTACTAGTGATCCTTTAGTGACCTTCCCTACCTTTTCTATAAATGTAGACATACAACCTTCACTCCCCAACTACCCTGTTGAAATTAGATTTCTTCTCAAATATGGAAATGTCTCACCTCTTTGAGAAACCATTGGTTTCCATTATTTAACTTTGTTTGTACCTTACCCATTCCAACAATTTTTCATGGTTCATCATCATCCAAATAAACTTGTCCAAAATCACCTTGAACGTAATATTGAAAATATTTCATATGGGGTGTGGCATGAAATGAATCCCCTGATCTAATACCTAAGAATCATTAATATTATATAAAGAATGAATCAAATAATATTGTAAGAAATCACCTGCTACATTTGCTTCCTGATTTTTATCTTGTTGTCCATCTCCTTATTTCTTTGGATATCTACACTCTTTCTTCAGATGTCCCTTCTTTCCACAATTATAACACTCTACCTTCCCTATTATGGATTTGGATCTTCCCTTCCTATACTTCCCACAATTCCCTAGTCTCTTTCCTCTTTCCCTTTGTCTTCCCCTATTCTCCACGGTCAATGCATTACTTGATGTCTCACTTGTTCTTTTCCATCACATTTCTCACTAAGGATAACACCAACAACATCATCAAATTTCAGAGTGTTTAAGTCAGAGACAGAGTTACTTATAGCCATGAACAATCCATTCTATCCTTCTTGCAATGAGCACAAGATTAGAATATATCTAATCTCATCATCAAATTTCACTTCTATAGAACTTAGCTAATTAGTAACAGTATTAAATTCACTTAAATGGTTGACAACAGACCCATCTTATGACATATTCATATTAACTAATCTCTTAATTAGAAATACCTTTTTGGAGGTCGATGGTTTTTCATATAGTTTAGCCAATGCCTTCATCATATCTTCATTGCCTTTTCTTTTGAAATGTTGAAATTCATCGATGCTGCCAAGAACAGCCGTATCATTCTTAGTGCCTTTCTGTCAAGAACCTCACATTCTTTATCCTTCATATTCGTTGGCTTCTTTGATTTTTCTCCCAACGGTAGGAAAATATCCTTTTGATATAGATAGTATTCCATTTTAATCTTCCATAACTGATATTTTAGGCCATTAAATTTGTCAACCCTAAACTTTCTATCTTCCACCATTTCCCCCACTCGCACCAGGAACCCTCTTTTCCTACGAGTTACATTTTTCTCTAATACCAATTGTTAGAAAAAGAGGATCGTAGAGAAATAAAATAAAACGGATGGAGAAATAAAACACAAAATATACACAATACAATACAGACACAAATATACATGGTTCACCCAATATGGGCTACGTCCACAGAGAAATTGCCAATCATTTCTTTTAATAACCATCAAAATAAAGGGATACAACCTACAACGTATCCACTGCAACTTCCTCTTCACTCTCTCACAGTCTCCTCCCTCAGTCACAACACAATTTCACAAAAAACTACACCACCGCAATACAATTCCCTCATACATAAAAGAGGTTTTCCTTATAGTGAAAAAAATCCTAACATAACTTCTACCATCAGATTTGCAACCTAATGATGAACGATCAATATTGACTTTGAAATTACAATATTTTACAAGCAAATTTTCCAAAAACAAATATCTTTGGGGGCGCTACCCTTGAACCCCCACTAGGGGGGCTCCCTTGTACCCCCTTGTGATAAATGTGGGGGGGAAATCCTCCCCCCCCCCGTCATGAATTGGGATCCAAACAGGGCTGAAACAAGACCTATGAATCATGAATATAATCAATCTCCACAATTAACATGTTTCCATCACCCTGATTATCTTCCTCACTTGGAATTATAGCATTATTGTTCTAAAAAATGTGTTTATATATTGGATCATGTCTCAGTACAAACCACCAATCCACGTCCAACACATCTAGGTAAAAAACCACATAGTTGCAATCTTTTTGGAAAACATAAGGCTCCTTAGTTTCAACCCACATTTTTTTAGAGTTAATACATATTATCCCACTATCATGATCTTCCTTTACATTTCTCCAATCGAAGGTATCCCACCACTTGCAACTAAAAATAACACATTGAAAATATGATAAGTCCACTTGCATGATCTCTTGTATCTTTCCAATGTAAACTAACTTTCCTTCTATTAGTTTTTTATCATGGTGGATAACACGACTATATTTTTCGAACTCGACCTCCACTCCATAATTAATATACTCGGTGTGAAAATTATGTCCATATTCCCACATAGATAGGAACAAATGCATCTGTAAAAATGAGAACAAAGGATGGTGTCATATGTCTAATAACCCAAGCATTAATAAAAACATAATACATGTTACAATTTAAATGTGCAATATTATAAATTGAATGTGGTACTCAGAGAGGTTATTACAGAGTTGGTGCACCTGATCCCTATGTTTAGTGCATCCATATCTTATCCACGTGGGTTACGACCGGACACCGCATATTTCTCTTGTATCTGATCACCCATCCAACTGTTGGGACATATTTTTGTCATATTTTCTTTTAAATTATCATGATAAGGTCGCATGCTTCTACCATTAAACCATTTGAATGATTTCATGTCATTGTCCCATTTCCTTCTTTTCTCTTCATACAATGCAACTCATGGTTGCATTGCCTCTACGTTGTATATAAAAATTTTATTGATGGCATCAATTTCTAAATTTGTTGATGTATACAAGAGTTCAAAATGAATAGTATGAGATCAAATATATATTATCAAATTCAGGGTAAATAGTTGCTCTGTACAAATTTGATAAAATATAAGTTACTTACTCTTTATCAAGTTAATTTTTTCTCTCATTTGGAGTAGCTCCCCTTCCATTTTGTCCTCATCTTGTTGGTCATCCCAAACCACTACCATAATAGAAAAAATCATATATTGTGTAATCCTCTTCCATAGAGCCCTCTAGTTTTTCCCTTTGTTGAACAAACCCCTTCAATTTTTTCATGTACCTCTCCAAGAAGAAGATCCAACGACATGAGAAAACCCTAGCTAATTCAACCTCATCATGTAGGTGAATTAGAAGATGGAATTGAAAGTACATAAAATGCATGGGAAATTCCTTCTCAAACATACAAACAATCTCAACTATCTCTCGATTCCACTGTGGAATTCTAGCCATATGAATTTCCTTCAATGTGATCCGATGTAAAAATGAAGATAATTTAGATATGACACATCACAGGTCTTGGGGGAAGTCATGGTTCACATAACCATGCATGAGAAAAGGATAATGAAACTAAAAAATATACACACAGATCATTAATTTCCACAAAATTTTGATTTCATAGCATATTTTTACCGACAGTATAGAAGAAGAATCATGTATTTGACATACATACCCTTAGAAGGTTCAAATGGTCATGTGATTTCAACCCTGATCAATTCCCTTCTATAGTGAAGCAATGTCATCGAGTCGACCCATATAAAGAAGGATCCTTCACACCCAATATAACATCCTTCACCATATAAAGATCATATTTCTTAAAAATCCATTAGACCTCACGCTCTTTAAAAGACCAAGAGGGACCAGCCTCTCATAGAGTTTCTTTTTTCAGCCAATGTATCTTTTTAGTATTTGAAGCAGTAATATATCTCCTAACAGTTGATGTGTCACTTTTATTCGATGATATGTGCCTCAATAAAGAATATGAAACATTTTTTAATATATGCATGGGATCTAGTAGGTGGTCAATATTTAGATACTCCCAATATGGAAGCTCATAAAATACATATTTCATTTTCATCTAAATGCGAATTCTCTCAACATAGGTGTCAAAAATTTAGGATCATCAAACATAGGTTACCCATTTGAATTAAACAAGTATGTCATTTTCTTCTACTTCTCTATGTCATATACCATAATCCAATCTATTGGTGTCATTATTTTAGTTCTCGGGATTCTGTCTGGCTTACCATTGAAAGTATATGCAACTCTTCTATGACAGTGATATTCTGGCAGGAATTGATGCATTGGGATGCTTGCACGAGAACTGTGTGATGGTATATTTTCTCTTTCTTCTTACCAATGTGATAAAGGTCCCAGCCTCTGTCTCTCTCTCTTCCCCACCCGACTCTGGCTACCCTGTAATATCTTCCACTTGTCCTTCCTCTTGCTCGATGGAACCTACCATAGGTTGTGGTCTTTCCACGTCAGACTCTGTCTGCTCACTGTCACCACCATTTGTTCTGTGGGCTACTTCAGCCCTCGTAGGTTGTTGTGGGTTGTCTGTGGTGACTAGTTCGTGCCTCTGCACACTGCCATGCGAGTCAATCTCCATCTCGACCATCATCAGGGATTTTTCTTCTTCTTCTACCAGTGTAGAAGTCACTAGTTCGACCTTTAGCGAGGGAATTTTGTCGACATCGAAAATTCCCTCTCTTTGTGCCATTTCTCGCGTCGCCTCTACAGTTTCTTGTGGTGACCTGATAATGATTCGAGTTTTGTGTGTTGTTTGGCTTGGTACGCCAACCTTTGGAGGTGCCATCATGGGAACTTATTTATTTCTGTATTTGAGCTTTGGCTACTTCAAATCTTCATACTCTCTTGTTCGCCTCTCGTCTTTAACTTCACAGGTTTGCAATTTCACAATAACTCTTGTTTGGACCATGTTTATCCTTTATATATAGGGTGACATTATTTCCCTGTATTGTCTCGAAGAATTTTATTTGGCTTTGATTAATGCGTTGAAGCTTTTTGAGTACGCTTCATTCAATTCCATAATTTCCCCAATTCGCGCCTTTTTTCCCTGATGGTCATTTTTCGCTTTTTCGACCGTTGACCCCTTTTCCGATGAGTTTTACTTCTCCTTAGTGCATCGTGACTTTTCCTTAGGGTGAAATTTTTTTCTTTCTTCCATCCATATGTTGTGTGTGATCATTTTTCCTTTTTGTCACGTTGAGTCCACTATTTATGTGCATGATGTTTCCCCATATTTTTGTATTTTTCGTTCTTTTTTGTTTTTGTATTTCTTTTTCCCATTTTTTATTTCTTTTTATCCTTTTTCTGTCCTAACCTCTACTATAGTACACTATTTGCATGCCTTTCTCACTGCGCTGTGACTTTTAAGAGTTAGGAGGTCGACTGTCCCTATACAGTTTCAGTCGACTATCATTGATAATTCCTCTGAGTTTTTTTCCTCCCAAATCCTTTAGTTGCACAGATCCCTCATCTATTACATTCTTTACCTCATATGGCCCTAGCCAATGCATTCTAAATTTACCAAGATGTTGGAAAAATGTACTGTCATATAGCAGGACTAAGTCTCCCTCCTTAAAACTCTTCTTCTTAATATGTATGTCATGCCAGGATTTGTATCTTGATTTTTTTACTTCCTGGTGAAATCCTTCTAGAATCTTGTCATCTTCCATCTCCATTAATTGATTTAACATTTCATTTACTATGCCTCTTTCTATCATGTTGGTAATTGTTTCTACACGCAAACAGGGTACCAGAAATTCTAATGGCACCATTGGTTCCTGCCCATACACCAACTTGAATGTTGTATGTCCTGAAAGATTCTTACATGTGGTCCTATATTCCCATAGTGCTTCTACTATTTTCAAGTCCCAATCATCCTTGTTCACATTGCAGATCTTTGTCAAAGGAATTTCCAAGATCTTATTGAAAGATTCTATTGTTCCATCTTCCTAAGGATGGTATGGTGTACTCTTCTGGTGATAAAATTCAAACTCCTCAGTCATAGCCATGATGGTATTGTTTGTAAAGTGAGTGCCTTGGTCACTCATTAAAATCCTTGGACATCCAAATCTGGTGATCACTTGCTCAAACAAGAATTTTGTTGCTATCTCTGCACTAGATTCTTTTACTGATTTTGCTTCTTCCCATATTGTTAAGTATTCAATCACATTAATGATATATCTAGACCCTAGCCTTCTTGTTGGTGGATTAATTGGTCCAACAAAGTATATTTCCCATTTTTCAAATATCTGCAGAGTCACTTGTGGTATCAGAGGCATCTCATATCTTCTGTTAGGTTTTCCAACCCTCTGATAGACATCACATTTCTGGAAATATTCCTTGGCATCTCTATGGACGGTTGGCCACCATAATCCTGCATGCAATACCTTCTACATGTTAGATTTTCTTGCATAGTGTCCTCCATCTATTCCCTCATGAGCTTCTGCCAAAATTCTAGGCCTTTCATTTTCTAATACACCCCTTGTCAAAATGTTGTCTACACCCATCTTATATAAGTGTCCTGCAATAAGTTGATAGTCTACAACTCTAACTACTAGATTTTTCTTTTGTGCAGTGCTAAAATCATGTGGCGCAAACCTTGTACTTAAGTATTCAATAATATCAACAAAGTATTCATCAACTACTTGTACTAAAAATAGCTGCCCATCAGGGAAGTTATCTTCCAATTTGATAGGTTCTTCTCCATTACTTACCCTTGATAGATGATCAGGTCCTACATTCGTCTTACCTGGTTTGAATATCACTTCGAAATCAATCTCTTGGAATAACGATAGCCATCTATAGATCTTCCCCCCCAACATTGGCTTGTTGACTAGGTATTTGAGGGAATATTTGTTCTTGAACATATTAAAGTGTTTCCCCAATAAGTAGTTCCTGAACTTTTGAAGTGCATATACCATGGATAGGCCTTCTCTTCCTGTGGTGTTGTAATTATGCTCTGATTATGACAATTTTCTACTTGAAAAGGCTATAGGATGGTCTAAGTCCCCTGCTCCTGGCTGCACCATAATTTATCCAAGTGATATGGATGATGCATCTACATGCACATGAAATGTATTTTTCCAATCTATGAATACTAGGATAGGTGTTATGACCATCTTTTCTTTTAAGGTGTCCAACCCTTATTGACATTCTTCATTCCATTGAAATTTGATATCCTTCTTTAACAGTTTTTACATTGGCACAGTAATATGCGCATACCCCTTTATGAATTTCCTGTAATAACATGTATGTCCTAGTGTTTCTCTTAACTAGCACACTGACTTTGGTGGTGATAAGTTGACAATTACTGCAATCTTAGCAAGATCCACTAGTAATCCTTGTTTACACACTATATGTCCCAAAAATATTCCAAAAGGTGTCCCAAAAATGAACTTCTTAATATTCAATGATATCTGACATTGTCTGCATCTTTCCAGCTTAATACTTCTACATGATATTTTAACAGACTATATACAGTTCATTCATCCAAATATACCTCTAGAAAATGATGTATGAATTCCTTAAAATTAGCTATGACTACTCTTGAAAATATGTTTGGTGTATTCTTTAGCCCAAAAGAAATGAATGTATATTGGTAGAATCCCCATTATGTACAAAAAGTAGTCTTATACCTATCTTCTGGAGCTATTTTGATCTAATGGTAGCCTGAGAATCCATATGTAAATGAATGTGCTTCCTGGCATCCCACATTCTCTAGGACCTCATATATGAAAGGGGTAGAAAAGGGATTGTGTAAGAAATCATAAGTAAGTTTCCTTAGATCTACACAAATATGTATCCCTCCTTGTTTCTTTTCTTGGACTACCATAGGTCTTTTCCATTTAGATTTCTCTACTGGTTCTATGATACCAGCTTCCAACATTCTGTCAATTTTTTCTTTCACTTTCTGCTTATATACTGGATTCAATTTGTAAGGTATCTGCCTGACAGGTCTTGCCTCATTTTAGAGGTATTTTCATCTCTCCTATCTCTCATGTTATGCCTTTCATATCTATAAAGGTCATTGGGAACAGGTCACTGTATTCATGTAGTAACTTTGTTATTTTGTCTACTGTTTTTTCATCTCAATAGTCTCCAATACTTGCCATTTTAGGATTAGCAGTTGTCCCATTGTTGAATTTATTAACTTTGATCAGTGCAAAAAATACTTCTGACTCCATATATGGACCTTCCACCTCCCTTTCTCCTTCAATTTATGTAATCTGAGTGTTGTGTGAATCATCTTCATGTGGTGCTTCCTCTTCCACATGATAGCATGAAAGTAGTTCTTTGACTTTTTGTCTATTCTGTTGTTGATATTCTATCATGAGTTCAACCTTTGGTTCATCAATAAATACCATACCTCCTATCTGCTTCAATGTTGAATCAATGTTGGCGTTCTCATGTTCAAATGAGAAGGTTACTACAAAGTTTTGTTGTAATGTTTTCCATTCTGTAGTAGCTCTGCGCATCTCCTGGTCTATATACCAGTTCCCTGGAATTTCTTCCAATGTATGGACAAAATGATGAGTCCATTCCTCTAGTGGAGTCATCTTCCACTATACCTTGCACTTTTCCAAGTGCTCCACTAGTGTTTCATGGCCACCATATTTTTTCATTTTATTTCTCCCATGTTCTCCACCAAATCTAATGCACAGTAGTCGTTTACATTGGTACTAGTCTTGAATGGTTTTTTTGTGCCACCCCACCATCTTGTGGGTGTGGCCTTGAGTGCAATATCTAGGGATAAGATCCTTTGATTCTCTAACACTTCCTCTTCATATTTTCTCATAAATTCCTCTAAGTCCTTTACCCCATGAAAATTGGGAAGTTCCCTTATCTTTGTACCAATCCATCTTACTGCATGGTCTATTCTTGTGAACCTTCTTGTGGAAACTCCATGTAATCTTTGTTGTCAATTATCCAAACCTATATCTGAGTTGGAAGAACATGATGTGATCCTTCTCCAGCTGAGTACCCTAAATGCAGTTGTGTTGACATAATCTTATTCATGCACGATGATTCTGTACAACTGGTTTATTTCCTCCAAATCCAAACAAGTGGGTTCTACAAACCTTTCTCCTTTTAAAGGATCTAATGGTGCAATGACTCTATATTCACCTGATTCAAAATTAATTTTCCTTTTCTTCAGGTTGATTATGGCATGGTTATAAAATGCCCAATCCAATCCAAGTAATGCAAGATAAGGTGTTGTGCCATCTACTATCTTTATTACCTCAAATTCTACCATAGTGCACACTCCATCCAAATCTACTGTCACACATTTAAGTCTTCTGATTGGTAAAACTCTGTGTTGATTTGCTAATTTCAACTAGACAAGTGAATAGCCTAGTGTGGGTTCTCCCAAACATTGTCATGTCTTCTTAGTTAAAACATTTACTTCAGAGCCTAAGTCCAGTATAATATCACCCATATTGAAGTCCCTAATGTTAGCATTTAGTCTGAATTCCCTGCTTGTCCTTCTTCTTGTATGGAGATGATTGATTTTTTTTTGCTCTAATTTCCCTTCTATCTCTATGTTACATATTTCTAACATATTTTGTAAGATATTGATAGATGATGGATCCTTTAATACCTTAACACAGGATTGCATATTTTTTTTATGTTACTCACTTTCTCTAGAGGTTGTACTTCACTGGTGTGGTTCGTTGAGGAGGCCATTTCATACATTGGTACGCTCTGATTATGATACGTGGTTGATGTAGATGCAAAATTTTTCTTGAGAAACTCTTTTCTTTCCTCCTTGAATATTTCCTTTTCTTGTTGTGCATCAAAATTCTTCTGTGGTTCAGTATTATTCTTCACCCATTGATTTTGCGTTGGATCATGTCTTACTGTGTTGGATCCTATCTTGGATCCTCCTCGAGTGACTATACTGATGTTTCTCCCATATTGATCCAGGTGGATATCGGTGGCCACCAACCTTTTCCAACTAGCTCAAAACAACTTTCTGGCAATTTTGGCAATTTACTATTTTTAGCAGGTTTTAACTTCCGAGGCCATTTTGAGGGCCTAAATGAAGGTTTTTCAAGATCGATATTCTCAATGATAGCCAAAGGCCTAATTGATCCCCCAAAATGAATCTCCTTGACGATACCTTTCCAACAAGCTATTATACACCTAAAACGGAGATCGTATGCAAAAGTTACGACCCCAGGAAGTTGATGTACTAACTTACCCAAACGGGGCCCACATGACTTTTGGCGCTTCATCTCCTGGAGTTAGGTTTTTGGATGTCTAGGACTTTTGGAATTCTTGTTTATTGTAAAAATTCCTTCAGAGCCTCATTGTAATCATCTTCTTGTGAATGCGAGTATCCGTCGCATCTCTTCTCAGAGATAAGCTGCCACCATTCTAGCGAGTCTTTCACTATGTATTTTTACAGTCTCTGTACATTTCTTTGATTAATAGAAATCGTGTATTACTGTATATCTGTGTTTATGGTTTCATCTCTGATACATTTTTGTTATATTATTGAATATCTACAATATCTCTATGCATTTATTTATTATATCTCTGCTCTCATTTCGTGCCGAAAATAATCCGGATCACATCTTCCCTAGATTTTGTAGAAATCCATTGTACATTATGCTTGTTTTGGTTCCTCTTTTATTGGATCTTCCCCAAGAGTGTTGTACAGTCTTTTGTATCATGGTATGTTTCATGACAGTACATACATTTCACTGGTGGAAGTGGACATTCCATTACATAATGTCCTGGTTGTTTTCAGTTGTGGCACCCTATTGGACCTATGTCTCTTCCTCGTCCTCCACCTCTGTATCCAGCCCGATCTCCTTGCAGTGAATTGTATTGAGGTACTTGGTTATACTGTACGGGATTATACTATGGTTTCACATTATTGTATTGCAGTTGCGTAGTGTTATATTGTTGTTGCACATTGTTGTATGGTGGTGGTACCTGGTTGAATTGAGCTGAAGCTTTACCTGTCATCATTTCTTCTTGCACCCTATAAGAATCTGAAGTTCTTTCTCTCATCATCTCCATTGTCTTACAATCTTTATCATCATGACCCATTGACTTGCAAAAATTCCAGTATGAACTTTTGGGTATTATCTTATACTTATGCATCATTGGAAAATGATATTAATCATGCCCATGTGTTTTAAAAATATTGCACCATGGTCCTCTTGTTGGAAAAGGGTTTGGTACTCCTGTTTTCATGTACTGCATGAAAGTTGGACATTCATTCTTATGGTGTCCTTATGTCCTGCATGTGGTACACCAAATAGCTTCTCTTTTCTCTTTTCCCTTATTTTGGTTAAGTTGAAATGTTAGGTTCTTCAAATCCTCCTTCAACTCCTCTATTGTTGGATCTGTCTTCTGATATTGGTTTTCTTCCAGTTGTAAGGCTGCCTGTAGAGCCTCTGCCCGAGTCTGGAACTTCTATTGTCTTAATGGGTATTTCAAAACTGGTAAAAGTGAGTTCACAAATAAGTGCCTATGTTGCATGTCAGTAATTGCATACTTCAACTTACCTTTCAAACGTTTAAACCTATGATCGATATCCCAAACAGACTCACCTAGTTTTTTCCTGATTCCAATCATTTCATTCATATACTGATCTTCTAAGATGGGTTTCTGAAATTCATTTATCAGTTGTTTTTTCACGTCTGCCATAGTCCTTGTTACTCTTGGTGGATTGTTTACATCTAGGCTCATATACTAGTCTAGTCCATGGTCTCTTAGTGTGATAGCTAACTACTCAAGCTATGTATCCTCATATGTGATATGATTTTCTTCCCATATCTTCTCACATATGAATAAGTGTTTTTCAGGATCATTTGATGCCTCTCTCTAAAATTATGGTAACCTGATTGTGGGATCATGTCTTGCCATTTTGAACTTTGTTGAACTACTACCTCCTCACGGTGTAGATATTTGACTAATACTTTCTGAACTGGCTCCCACATTTTATGTTCCTTGACTAGATCCTTGTCTTTTCGTTCTTCTACCACTAAAATTCAGTTTTCTAGACGTTGGTGTTCTTTCTGGTGTACTAGTTAGACATGGGGTTATAGGTTCCACACTGACGTTGATATGGATTGGAGTTCTACCTTATGTTCCTTCCCTTGGACCTCTTGTTTTCCTTTCATATGTTTCACGTAGGATTTCCTCAGTCTACTCCATAGACCAGAGATCCTCTACCTCTTCCTCATCACTTTCCAAGCCCTCTCTATCAGTTATGCCTCTCTTCTTGTTATTCATATTATATTGGTAGGGTTCTCCACTGTGCATCTTTCCATATGTTTCCATTATCTTCTTTATCTAGTCTTCCTCCATCGTGATTGTTTCCATGGCCTCCTTCTTCTTTCCCTTATCCATCTCTTCCTCCATTTCTCTACCTCTTGTCAGTGCTTCCCCCCTTCCCTCATGCACGTAGGGAAGTTTACTTGTTTTATTCCATGGTCATCACACCATTGTTATACAGTAAAATATCGATTGAAGTATACAACGATCTAATATACCTACGTATGGGTCCTTTTAGAAAATCCTTTTTTGTTGCATTGTAAGAATTCGCGGTATCTACTGCAAATTTGGTGATAAACTCTCCAACAACATTGTCTAACTAGAAATCTACTGTGCACGTAAATTTGTTGTCAACGTGTTATAAGTGTGTGATCTCCATAGGATTGCACTCCAATTGTCTGATACAATTTGTTGGGTGGTTGTATTTTAATCTCAATAGCCACTACTGCAAAAAATGAGGTAAATCATAGAAAATTACCTCATGCAAGTCGCTAAACACGAATGTGTCAAGATATTTTTGTGGTGTTATATTGGGGTTTGATTAGATCCTTCTGCACAAACTCGAGTTCGTTTGTTTTCAACCATCTTTCAATCTCTACCTTCGTTGGATTCCATGGCTTGAACATTCCCTTATCTACTTTCATTCTCTATTTCTTTCTTCCATAGATCTCATCCACTTAATCCCATGAAGTTCTAGCTGGCTATGAAACCATTTGTTGGGTTAAATAGATCTCTATTCTTGGTATAACCCAGGTTCATATCTGATCGGAGTTCCCACAAAACCCTGTAAAACTATTGGCCCTCCTGATAAAGCAGAAGGAAACACAACACACAGAGTTCACTGCGCAGTCTCACCCGAGATAACTTTATGGGTGACTACAATGCTCAAGTGCTTATAGTCTAGGAATGAGTGGGGATATGGGACTATATTTTATCTTATTCATACATTCATTACATTATTCATTCAAATATTCCTAGGATTCATTCATCTTTTAGGCCAATGCATGCATTATAATATATCTATCTTAACCATTCATTCATAAACTAATCATTGACAGAAAGTAAGCATGCAATAAACATCACTTATAACACATGTTTTACCTTGGTTCACCCCCTCTTGGGCTATGTCCAGAAAAATTTGTCTTTTTTGGTATTTTATTTAGTCTACTACAAAATATGGCGTTGTGTGCATTACATCCTCCATCACACATTCATGAATAGGTTCAAGGACCTCTATGAGGCGAACTAGATCACACTAGGCTCCTCAACCTGTGATATAACCCTCAAAATATACCTTATTCCCCTCTTTGATCTCACCTTGGACTTACAATCATTCAATAACTAGGAACTTACAACCACTGAACAATAACTGAACTTATGACTGTTGAATCCACAAAAAACAAAACCCTTACCTAGACCTCCTAGGTAATTATTTATACTATTTATAAGCTTATAGTCATTACAACCTTTTTCAAAAACCCTAACCCTATCATGGTTAGGTTCTCCTACCTTCTCGCCTTGCATGATTCTCCTCTTGCATGTTGCTTTTCCTCCTTTATTTGCATGTTTCTTTCTTGCCAGTTATTTGTGTGTGCTCCCAAAATTAGGTCTCTCCTCAAAATAGCCTTCCTTCCCAAAATAGGCTTGCACCCAATAGTTAGGTCCTGAGTCCAAGATAATGAATAGATCATCAAAAGGGATTTCTAAAAATTGATACGGGGTTATTAATTCTGAAGACCAGTTAACAAATGAATGAGAGACAATTACATTAACCTCTCACGAAAATCACCCAAGGTGAAAGTACCCTCATGAATATGGGCACCCTTTAGGGGAGATAAAATGAAGATTATGTATCTACCTAAGGTACCATGAGAACTTATCAGTCAGAATCACCCATGAGATATCCTAGAAATGGCCACTAAGGTTACACTTCACAATTAGTGACAAGGAAAAATATCATGGGTTGACAACACTCATGTGGGAAGGGAAAGAAATCCCAAAGCTTCAGATAAGTGATGTCACCCAGAGGACATGACACTCCAGAAACCCCTATACATGTAGTAATCCAACAAACACCAAAACAAGTGAAAGAGGGGATATAACCTCTACCTACCTTAGTGTGACCTTGTGCTTGACACATGTGTTAGAGGTGCTTTCCCAACAAGTGGTTCTTGCTACTAATGGATTTTTGCACTCACTATTCAATTCTCGTTTGATGTTGTGGGATTGGAGAGTTCACTCCCCAATATTATAACAAGGACCTACTACTAGGATATTGTTGGTTTTCCTATCAAGGAAAATTATAGTTGATTTTAAGTTAAGAAATCATTTTATAGAATGTTGATTACGCAGTGAGTGATAGTGAAACTTATGGTGTTTAGAATCTTTTGCAAATGAAAACTTAATAATACTAGTAAAAATTCATCTCTTTACACTAATTCTTCAATGTACTTGGTTTTCAATAATAAGCATGAACAACTTGAATAAAATCACAACAAAAATTCCAACACAACAATGTTTTTTTTTCCAAGACTATGATAATGCAACCCTACTTTCCAAGCAACTCAAAGAAAAATGCAACTAATCAAGTACTACTTCAAACACACAAAAAGGGAAAAGAAGTGGGAATTCAACGAACAATTTTCTCTTTCTTTTCAAAATGAGCTAAATGCATGCAACAAACACTAATTTACAAGTAGACCGCTATCCCTCAAAGAAACAAACAATGAAGAAAGGAAGGGAAGAAGGGTAGAAATAGGTGAAAATGTCAGATTGAGGACATGTATGCACTTCTTGGTCTAGAAAAATACATATGTATGCTATTGTTCTTAAGTAAACAAGAGTAGGTACACTTTGTTCCCAAGAGAAAGGTATGTATCGAATCAAATATAGGAAGAAACTACCCAAAAAAAACTCAAACAACCCTTGAAAATCAGTCTACTATACTAGAAGAAAGATAATCAAAATGAAAACTAAAAAAGAACTAAAGAAAGACAGAAAAGCAAAGAAGAAAACCCTAAGAAGAGAAACTCAAATATTTATCCCTAGTGGTGTCACCAATTATGTTTAAAATAAAACTAATCATATAGCTATGGCATTCTATTAACAGAGAGAAGCAAAAAACAATACAATTATATCCCCGAGGTATGTCTACAATGTTTAAAATTAACTACGAGTTAATCACAAGAGAACCTACCTAGTCTCGGTGCTTAGTTAAAGGTGGGACCCTTGAATTATACTTGCACCAATTTTCCTTGATTCAAACCACACTTGCAAACCTACACACACAAAAAAAAAAACCATTCTCAAACTTGATTGGTAAAGACAAAAATAAACTTGAAATAACTACCTTAACTAACTATCAAGTAAGTTGGTTCCTTCACCAAACACTCAAAAGAGATATCAATAATTGAATTCTAATACAAATTTTGGGTGAGGGAAAGAAGAGAGATATACATTTTATTATATAATCAAACAATAGCAAAAAGCTATACATGATTTGTTGTCGACACATTCCATAACTGTTGTCTACATTCCTTCATCCTTGGGCCACTCAGAACTACTTTAGGACTCTAGAAACCTTCTTTATGGAATAATTAGGAAGAATAGGAGCTCTTGGGCCTCAAATTGGGAAAGGGATAAAGTACTTAAGAAACAGGGGCTCCCTAAGGGTTGAAGGTCATAAAAAAATTGGGAAATAACAACCTCTTGATTGTTCTAATGGGAGGATAACTTTGTTATTGATAGTGCTAGTACCCATTCCATCCTTTTAGGCCTCATTTTATACCAATTAAATTTGTTTGAGATGGTTAAGCATAGTTTTTATGCAGTTACAAAAGTATTTTTCCCATAAACCCCTCTCAAGTGTGCATAATTTTTGTAAATTGTATACTTTTAATCACTTTTTAAGGTGTACACACCTTTATTGAAGGAAAAGTGCATATGTACGCTCCTTTTCTAAGTAGGAAGAATGTATGGATTTCCAAATAGATAGTTTTGGAAGTTTACATAGTGATCAAAGTCATCAAGAGAGGTGTATGAAGGGTATGATGGCCAAATAAAGGCATATAGGACATGGAGGTGTCAAAAAATGTTATAACAAGTATGTAAATAGATCTAGGATGTAGGGTTTGTTTTAATCCCATCACCATTTGTCTATGGTTTAACTTAGAATTGGTGATCTTAAGGGGATTTTGTTATCACATCAAAACTGCTAACTTGTGTCATTTTCAACAATCATACAAGAATACATCAATGTTGGCATGCATACTCCCCATTTATAGCCTCTTTAAACCATCATATGACCTCAAATTTTCTAGAATGAAGACATTCAAGCCCTAAAATTAAAAAAAATGGACAGGTAAGATACATCCCCCAAAAAGTGCACATGGACAATGAAAATATTACCCCCAAAAGTTGTGTTTCCCCTTAAAATGACCAATTTTGACTAATTTTGGACCCTATCAATGCACCTGAATTGGTATAATGGGAGGTTAGTTATATGTGGACCATCTTAAACCCTAATTGTTATTTTTGAACTTGATTCTAACCACTAAAAAGAATACCATGTCAAGGGGGTTTATCCACTACACTACTATAAATAAAGCACTTGAGGTCACTTCATCCATCCATCATCATAAGTAAGGTTATGCCATCTAAATTTCATTAGAATATTGAGGACCTCTTCCTCCCGATTGTACCTTTCTAGCCTATGTACCTTGTTCATCAACCAAGGAGGGAGTCACAATCACATCAAGGAAGCCAAGGACTCATCTCGAGGAGGGGATTTGGAGCCCATTCAAATTCAACAAGCTCATCCACTAGGTGCTATCTTTTGGAATCCTCATTGTGGTAATGAAGTTATTTACATTCTTTCATTTCCTTTTTTATGTTGAGTAAATGGTTTTCTTTAGTTTTTATCTCTTAAATAACTTAGTGTTTGAAGTGTGTAAATAGATCTAAGATCTAGGGTTTGTTTTAATCCCATCACCATTTTTTTGTGCCTTAACTTACAACCAATTGATCTTAAGGGGGATTTGTTATCACATTAGAACTTCTCACTTACACCATTTCTAGCAATCATACAAGAATAAATCACTATTGGCATTCATAAACCCCATTTCCAACATCATTTCACCATAATATGTCCTCAAACTTGTCAGAACCGGCCCGATCAAACCCAGAAATTGACCAAAAATGGCTAGCATAGATATAGCCCCCAAAAAGTGCATGTGTACTGTGAAAATATTACCCCCCAAAGCTATGGTGCCCCTTAAAATGACCAATTTTGATTGTTCTAGCCCCCATAAATGCATCCAAATTGGTATGATGGGAGGTTACTTATATGTGGACCATATTGAACCCTAATTTATATTTTTAACCTTGATTTAATCATATTTGAATACTAAAAGGAAGACCATTTGAAGAGGTTTATCCACTGCACTACAATAAATAAAGCACTTGAGATCACTTCCATCCATCCTCACAAGTAAGGTTGCATTGTCAAAATGTCACTAGAATCTTGAATCCCTCTTCCTCTTGATTGTACCTTTATAGCCTATGTACCTTGCCCATCAACTAACGAGGAATTCACAAGCACATCAAGAAGTCAAGGACTCATCCTAGGGAGGGGATTTGGAACCCATTCAACTTCAACAAGCTCATCCTCCCGATGATATATTTTGGCCTTCTCATTGTGGTAATGAATTCTTTACATTATTTCATTTCCTTTTTTCATGTTGACTAAATGGTTTGATTTAGATTTTATATATTAAATGAATTAGATTTTGAAGTATATAAATAGATCTACGATCTAGGGTTTGTCTTAATCCCATCACCATTTGTTTGTGGATTAACTTAGAAATAGTTGAGTTTAAGGGGGTTTTTTCGACCCTTGTGATAAATACCCACCAACATTTGTAACTTGAGTAAGGAGAAGAAGGGTCACTCCCCCTTTCTCACACTTTATTAATATTTGGGAGGAAGAGAATAGGAACAATTCTCTTCTCATACTTTAGTAATTTTTGGGAGGAGAAGGAGAATTGGTCCTTTCTCACACTTCTACCATTCAAAATAGGAGGAGAAGGATCATGGAACCTTCTCACACTTTTGTAATTAAAGTCAGCAGGAGAAGGAGCAATGGCCCTATCTCGCACTTTATTATTTGGGACAAAGAGAAGGAGCACTATCCCTATCTCATACTCTAGTATTTTTTGGGAGGAGGAAAAGTAGAATTGGCCCTTTCTCACACTTTTGTAATTCGAGTGATGAGGAGAAGTAGGAGCACTAGAAATTTCTCACGTTTCTATGATTTGAGTGAGGAGAATATGGAGCAGGATCCTTATCTCAAACTTTTGTAATTTGAGTGAGGAGGAGAAGGATCACTAGCTCTTCTCACACTTTATTAATATTTGGACGTAAGAGAAGGACCAAAGGCCATTTTTCATACTTTAGTAATTTTTTGGAGGAGAAGGAACTCTATCCCTTTATCACACATTTGTATTTAGAGTGATGAGGAGGAGGAGTGGCTTCATTTTCTCACAAGTTAGAAATTTCAGGAAATGGGAGAAGGAGCATCGACCCTTTCTCACGGTTGTGTTATTTAATTGAGGAGTAGAAGGAGAATTGGCCCTTTCTCACACTTTTTTAATTAGAGTGATGAGGAGAAGGATAAGGAACATTATCCCTTTCTCACACTTATTACATTTGAAAGAGGAGAAGAAGGGGCAGGGGCATTTTCTCACAATTTTGTAATTACAGTGATGAGGGGAAGGAGAAGGAGAACTAACCTTTTCTCACACTTGTTCCATTCGAGAGAGGACGAGAAGGATCATGGGCCCTTTATAAAAAATTTATAATTTGAGTGAGCAGGATAATGAAAACTAACCCTTTCTCCCACCTTAGTAATTTTCAAGAGGAAGAGAAGGAGCACTAGCCCTTTCTCATACTTTGGTAATTTTTTTGGAGGAGAAGCAACATTAGCCCTTTATTACACTTTTGTAATTTGAGTGATGAGGGGGAAAAGGAGGATCATTGACATTTTATTACACCTTTTCCATTCCAAATATGAGGATAAGGAGCATGGGCCCTTTCTTATACTTTTGTAAGTTGGGTGAGCTAGGGAAGGAGCATCGGACCTTTATCACACTTTAGTAACTTTGGGGAGGTAGAGAAGGAGCACTAGACCTTTCTCATACTTTAATAATTGTTAGGAGGAGGAGAAGGAGCACTAGCCCTTTCTCACACATTTGTAATTAGAGATATGAGGAGGATGAGTGGCTTCATTTTCTCACAAGTTAGTAATTTGAATAAATATGAGAAGGAACATTGACCCTTTCTCCCCCTTCTATCATTTAATTGAGGAAGTGAAGGAGCACTATCGCTTTCTCACACTTTGGGTGATGAGGAAAATGAGAAGGGGCACTGACCCTTTCTGACACTCATTCCATTTGAAAGAGGAGGAGAAGGAGCATGGGACCTTTCTCACACTTTTTTAATTTGAGTGAGAAGGAGAAGGGGCATGGTCTCTTTCTCACACTTTTGTAATTTGAGTGAGGAAGAGAAATACCACTAGCCCTTTCTCATACTTTAGTAATTTTTGGGAGGAGGAGAAGCAAAAATATCCCTTTATCACACTCTTGTAATTTGAGTGATGAGGAGGAGCAATGGAACTTTCTCACACTTTATTAATATTTGTGAGGAAGAGAAGGAGATCAATCCATTTCTCATACTTTAGTAATTGTTTGGAGGAGAAGGAACACTAGCCCTTTCTCAGAGTTCTGTAATTAGAGTGATGAGGTGATACATATTTTATGAGTAGAAAGAAATGAATACAGATTATTAAAATATGTTTAACATATAATAAAAGAGATACAGTAAAATTGGTTTCTATTCAATAGGGAAATAAGTTGAAACTATAAAATGCAGTGGAAAACAAGCTTGCTAGAATGGTGGTGACTTACCTCCGAGAAGAGAAGTGACAGTTGCGCTCATTCGCAAGAAGATGATTACAATGAGGCTCTGAAGGCCTTTTTTTACAATAATAATTAATTCCAAAACCCCAGGCATCCAAAAACCTAACCCTAGGAGATGAAGCGCCAAAAGTCATGTGGGCCCCATTGGGGTAAGCTAGTACATCAACTTCTTGGGGTCGTAACTTTTGCATACGATCTTTGTTTTAGGAGAACGAAATCCCATTGGAAAGGTATATCTGAGGAATACACATGTTTCCGTCATAATCTAAGTTTGTTTTAGTGTGACTGTTGCGATAACCTAAAAATGTTGTTTATGGCCTCAAAACAACCCCAGAATTCGGGGACCCAAAAACAAGGGAAACATTGTCAAACTAGAAAACTGCCAAAATGAGCTAGTTGGAATAGGTGGGAGGCCACCAACATCCATATGGATCAATCCTCCCCCCTTAGGAAGCAATGGTCTCCATTTCTTTGAGTTCCCCCATCAGATGAGGAAACTTCTGTTGAATTTGGCCCTAGGTGAGCCACTTGCCTTGGTGCAGGAGCTGCCCTACTTTGACAACTCAATAAAGTTGGATCCTTTGATGTTGAGTGCCCTTGACCTGTGTGTCCACAATATTATCATTGGATGCCTATTGCATGGAGTCAGGTTTGAGCTTTGTTGGTGTCAACTGCTTTGCTATCTATGAGGTGTCCAATAATGGTGGGAAATATGGTCGAAGGAGAGCCACAATGAATATTGGGTGCAGGCCAAGGAAAGGAGGAATGTTGAGCTCAAAATCATTGTCACCCACAGCCTTGGTGATGGTTTACAACCCATAACAGAGTGGGTGAAGCTTCCGATGGGGCCCTGTAAAGCATTCTTTCTACAAGTGCAACCAAACTTTGTCTCCCACTTGAAACTTATGTGGCACCTGATGTTTATCATGGCCTTGCTTGTACTTGGAATTGGACTTCTGTAAAATATCCTTCACCTATTGGTGGATGTGTTGGATCTACTCAATGAACCGGGCAACTTTGTCAGCTTCAGGTGGAGTAGGGGACGAGTTGACCGAGATGGCCACCAGGGGTAGTGCAACATCCATGGGGCCCAATGGTTGGAATCCCAACCCCACCTGAAAGGGGTTGTGGCCAGTTGAGCTATGTAGGTCTCGGTGGTAGTTATGTTGGACATAGGGAAGACTCTCATCCCATGTGTGGGGGTGCTTGGAATTGTAAATGCGCAGGATATGCATGATCATCTGATTGACGACCTCAGTTTGACCATCTTTCTGGGGGTGGAAGGCAATGGATTTGGTGAGCTTGGTGTCCAGCAGTGACTAGAGGCTAGACCATAATGTGTCAAGGAATCGATTGTCCTGATCTGAGACAATGGTTTGTGGGATTTCGAAATGTACCCAGACTCATTCAAATAAGATCTTGACAGTGGCCTATGTTGTGATTATCTTCTTGCAAGTGGCTATAATTGTCATCTTGGAAAAGTGATCAACAACCACAAAAACATAGTCATTTCCCCTTTTGGTGGATGGAAGGCCCGACATGTAGTCCATTGAGATGGATTCCCATGGCCTATCAGGAGTAGACAAAGGTGTGTATAGGCCTAGTTTCATAGTGTTCAGTTTGGCAATAGTGCAGGTAGTGTAGGACCTGATATACTTGTCGACAACCTATCGAAGTTTCCACCAGTAGAAATGTTTCTACAGTAGTGTCACTGTCTTTTCGATGTTGAAGTGTCCTACCACCCAACTGTAGTGATCTTACTAGATCATCTTTGCTCGCTTGATTGATGGAACGCAAATATGGCCCAGACGACACAACAACCCATCCTGAAGTTGGAAATTAGCGACATCTGAGTTTGCACCCAACATTTGGTAGGTGGTAGGGAAATTAGGGTCTATCTCATAGAGGTGGGGCCATTTGGAGATATTGTGGCTGCAAGAGTATAGCATCGTGTTGATTTTGGTGACTGGAGGTCGGCTGAGGAAATCAACAACTCAGTTGGTACTTCCTAATTTATAGTTGATGTTGAGGTGGAACTTTTGTAAGTATGTGGACCACTTTTGATGGCGGTCATTCTATAATTTTCCTTGTGTCTTCATGAACTATAGTGGCTTATGATCAATGTGGATAACTTTCTCCTTCCTAAGAATGTAATGTCTCCATTGGTGGAAGGCTTGCAAAATGGAGTACATTTCTTTGTCCTAAGTAAGGTACTTACGAATAACATCTAATAGTGTCTCACTATGATATGCCACGAGGTGGCCGTGTTGAGTGAGAATGACGCCCACAACATAGTCTAAAGCATATGTCTCAATCTTAAAGGGTTGTTGCAGGTTTGGTAATGAAAGTATTGGGGATGAACACAAGTGTTGCTTCAAATCATTGAAAGCTTGTCGTTGGGATATACCCCACACAAATTTTCCCTTACCAGCACCTCTGGTTACTTGGTTGAGGGCCCATGCGATATGAGAGAATCCCAACATGAACCTATGATAGAAATTGGCAAGGTCCAAGAAGCTTCGAATCTCAATGAGTGTGGTTGGGGATGACCAGTCATGAATGACCTGGATCTTGGCTAGATCCACATGCACACCATGTTGATCAATGATGTATCCTAGGTAATGGACCTTGTCCATGCCGAAGGATAATTTTTCCAAGTTGGCATATAGCTTTTGTTGTCATAGGGTGTGCAGAACCTGTAGAATATGCTACAAGTGTTCCGCCCAAGTCTTGTTGTAGATGAGGATTTCATTTAGATACACCACTACAAAATTATTGATGAAAGGTCACAGGATATCGTCCATCATCGTCATGAAAGTTGTTGGAGAATTTTTCAAACCAAATGGCATGACCAACCATTCGAAAATACCTTATTTTGACTTGAAGGTGATCTTCCATACATCTGTCTATTCTATTGGGACCTGGTGGTAGCTAGACTTCATATCAATATTACTAAAGTATTTGGCCCCCGTGAGCTGATCAAGGAGGTCGTCGATAAGGGGAATTGGGTATCGATTATGAACTGTGATTTTATTTAGGGCCCGATAATCAATGCAGAGTCACCAAGTCTCGTATTTCTTCTGCACCAGCATGATTGGGCTCTGATCCAGGGGATCAAATTTTGCTCAAAATTCAAAGTGCTCAGAATCACTTCAAAATGAACAGGGACACAGGCCTCATCATCAGGAACCCAACGCAATTCGAATGGGTTCAAACGGACACTATATGAGGGAGATATCACTTTTTGTTCAATTTGTCAAACAGGCAAAAAATATTGTTGATTGTACAGTCCGTACAGCTGACGTGGCATGACCATACAGGTGATGTGGCATGGTCATACAGGTGACATGGCATGATCGTATAAGTGATGTGTCAACTGATTTGGCAAGCTGATGTGGAAAGTTTTGATTGGATAGCAAGGTGGCACGTGGGCAAATGGAGGTGAAACACGTGGCATGTTTTTAACCAATTGGGTGGTGCCACGTGGCCCAAGTATGGGCTACCACATGGCACCATGGTGGTGTTTAAAATTCATGCAGTCTATGTGATTCAAACCATGAACCTCCACCATAGAATAATGTTTTTACAAAGGCCGCCTTGCCAATACACCATTGTATGTTGCTTGTTATATATGTGGGCATGCATATATTTAAATTTTAATTATTTAAATGTTGAGCGGAGGTATGAGCTAGGGCTTAGCCCCAGCCCTCAGTTTCTATATGCGCCATGTGACCACACCTCTTGGAATGGCGCACAGGTATGTTTATTCAAACAGTTTCCCACCAAATGTGTCTTCCACTTGTCACACTTACATGCAAGCTTGGAACGAGCCCCTTTTGATGCATGGGAAACATGGTCACATGGCCCCATGCACCCAACACCTCCGAGGTTAGGGGGCTAGGTTCCCTAACCATTCTACAAATTCACGTATTTTGCGAGTATGTGGGGGTGCTGGATTTAGGCACAGAAAAACGCCCAGAGGCCAGGTTAGACACACAAAGGTGCATTTTGGCGAACCAGAGACAACAAGTTTGAAGGGGAAACTTCCAGGAAGCCTATCTTCTTCAATTTTTGGCCAAATCAGGTGTCGAAAAATCCCATCTAGGGGTTTTTGGACATTCTGGAGCCATTGGAGCCATCTATATGGCATTTTGAGCATTGTAAAGCATTGATTTTATCACTTTGAGAAAATAATATAAAAGATCCATTGGAAGTTGGACCAGGAGATGTAGCCCAAGAGAGGGGTGAACTCCTTTATCATTTGTTGTGTTATGTGTTTACTGTTCACTGTTATTTGTTGGTTATTATATGCATCTTGAATGTGAAAGTTTCTCTAAATTATGTGTTTGCAAATTGATCCTTTTTCCTAAGCACACTTAATTAAAAACTTGCAAAATATTTCAAGATACAAGCTTTTTTTCATTTTTAGATAAAGTTGGTATCAGAGCAAAGGTTTTTGAAGGCTTGATTATTTGCAAGTGTTTTGTTTTCTGATGCTCACAAGGTTGAAGCTCACAAGAGGGGAAGGTCAAGTTGTAGAGCCAAGTTCTCAACTTTCAAGAAGAAGGACTATACAATCACCTCAAGCTTCAAGGAGTCATTCACCAAGTATGGCTCATGAAGAGAGTCATGAAAAATTTCCTTCAGAAGATGAA
>ML784528.1:395245-421249 GCA_009831015.1 Picea engelmannii
GAGCAGAGTTCCACAGAGGAGTCTGGAATATATGGGGTCGAGCCCATATATTCTAGCGAGTCTTTCACTCTGTATTTTTACAGTCTCTGTACATTTCTCTGATTAATAGAAATCGTGTATTACTGTATATCTGTGTTTATGGTCGCATCTCTGATACATTTCTGTTATATTATTGAATATTTGCAATATCTCTGTGCATTTATTTATTATATCTCCGCTCTCATTTCGTGCCGAAAATAATCCAGATCAGGGGCGGTGCCTCCGCTCGAGGAAGATTTGTCACCTGTCGGTAGCTGCCGAAGGATTTGCACAAAATTATCCATCATCTCGTTCCTCTCTTGTGTGAGGGATTCCTCAAGCAAAATTTTGAGAGGATCTCATGTCCCATCGTATTTCTTTTATCCCTCCATGAGAGGTCGCTTGGGCATGCGAGAGATTTTTTCCTCAAGAGAAACAAGCTCGAGACTCAATTTTTTGTAACCTGACCTCATTGGGGACATGCATTAAGAACAACAAGGAGTAGACCACTATGATACCATTGATCCATATTTTATGAGAAGAATGAAATGAATACAGATTATTAAAATATGTTTAACACTGAATAACATAGATACAATAAAATTGGTTTCTATTCAATAAGGAAATAAGGTGAAACTATAAAATGCAGCAAAAAGCAAGCTTGTTGGAATGGTGGCGGCTTATCTCTGAAAAGAGATGTGATGATTGCGCTCATTCGAAAGAAGATGATTACAACGAGGCTCTGAAGGTGTTTTTTACAATACTCATGAATTCCAAATCCCTAGGCATCCAAAAACCTAACCCTGGGAGATGAAGCGCCAAAAGTCATGTGGGCCCCGTTGGGGTAAGCTAGTACATCAACTTCTCGATGTCATAACTTTTTCATATGATCTCTGTTTTAGGCACACGATAGCCTGCTGGAAATTTCTATTCGAGGACTACACATGTTTCCATCAGACTCTAACTTTGTATACAATCTGACTATGACAGGCCCTGAAAATGTTGTTTAGGGCCTCAAAATGGCCCCGAAAGTCGGGGACCCAAAAACTAGGAAAAACCTGCCAAACTGGAAAACTTCCAAAATGAGCCAATTAGAATAGGTGGGAGGCCATTGACATCCATCTAGATCATGAGGAGGAGTGGCTT
The DNA here is from genome assembly GCA_009831015.1 of Picea engelmannii. NCBI lineage: Eukaryota > Viridiplantae > Streptophyta > Pinopsida > Pinales > Pinaceae > Picea > Picea engelmannii. Next base: position 396,410 of record ML784528.1, read on the forward strand.
AATTTTATCACAAGTTAGTAATTTCAAAAAATAGGAGAAGGAGAACCAAACCTTTCTCACATTTCTATCATTTAATTGAGGAGAAGGAGAAAGAGCATTGGCCCTTTTCGACACATATTCCATTCAAAAGAAGACAAGAGGGATCATTTTCCTTTCCATGCACTTTTGTAATTTGATTGAGCATGAGATGGAGAACTGGCCATTTCTCACACTTTAGTAATTTTTAGGAGGAAGAGAAGGAGCACAAGCCCTTTCTCATACTTTAGTAATTTTTGGCAGCACTAGCCCTTTCTCACACTTTTGTAGTTTGAGTGATGTGGAAAGGGAGAAGGAGCACCAAACCTTTCTCACACTTGTGACATTCAAAAGAGGAGGAGGAGGAGCATAGGCCCTTTCCCACACTTGTCATTCGAAAGAGGAGGAGGAGGAGCATGGACCCTTTCTCACACTTTTGTAATTTGAGTGAGAAGGACAAGGATCAATGGCTCTTCCTCACACTCTAGTGATTTTTGGGAGGAAGAGAAGGAACACTAGACATTTCTCATTCTTTAGTAATTTTTGGGAGGAGGATTCTAAGGAACACAAACCCTTTCTCACAGATTTGTAATTAGATTGATGAGAAGAATCCCCCCCAATCCCAGCTAGAAGATTTGTGCGAAACTCTCATCACCTTGCTTCATAACCAAAAAGATTTTGTATTTCCTCAAACCATCCAACCTATGATTCCTAGACTTAACTGAATCTCAAGTTTCCTTGATCCTCATGTGTTTCCTCTTTGTAATTGAAATCCTTCGATCTAGCTAACATGCCCTGAATGAACGACTTCCCTTCCTCTATGTTTGAATGGCTTCCCTTGCTCAGTTTATAATGGGTGCCCAATGGGCGCGCCCTCCCTTTTCTCTGCAACACACCATGTCCACATTCGCGACGCTGACTTTCGTTGTGGGTGCATGCCTCTTTGGTTTCCACCAAACGCGCCCCACTAACTCGGGTTGACTTCTCACTTCCATGAAACCAACATCTCTCATGGGCATGCGCCCCTTGGACATACTCCACCCACATTAGCTAACTCTTTGTTTCCATGTCTCGGGCCTCCAAATCAATACTCCATCGCATCTTCGGTATGTTTCTTTCTTGTCATCCACAACTTGTTTTCGTCCATTTGAGTGACTCCCCTTGGCACGCATTGGCTAACTCGACGAGGAAGAGTTGGTGTTTTTGTTATCAGGTTATTTGTAACTTAACGAAATCTCCCCATTGTGTACTTTCTTTGTGTGGCACAAGTTGATCTCGACACACTTCTGTTTTATATCATATTCGGGTGTTAGGCTGGTTAGGCCACCCACAAGAAAAGTTTTGTTTTGTACTTGTATGAATGCTTATTTTGTTGTTGTTAAAGATAACTAAATATAAGACTTGCACACATAACTTAAGTAAGGAAACAAGACTAAGTGTTAGGTGTAGCCTAGGTCAAGTACTTCGATGTGGCCTTGCCATCAAATGGAAGGCATCAGTGCCACACATAATTGAGAATGTTGAGCATCCGCAACTCAACTGAGATCCCCAACCTTGTGACAGACTTAGCGAAGGAGAATGAACACTAACCCTTTCTCACACTTCTTTTATTCTGATAAGAAGAAGATAAAGCACAAGACCTTAAACATGTAATGCTCTATCATTATCATTTGCCCAATTATTAATATAGTGTCCAAAATTTAAGAACTTTAAAATATATAACCATAATTATGAACAAAATTAAAAAAGCTAACCATTTACACGTGAAGCACTTAAAATCAATAATATATAAATGCTACTTAAAAAAATATTTAAAAAAAAAAAAACTATCAACATAAAAAAAAAAGTCAAATGATAAACATTTAATACTTTATTATTATCATTTACACCATTATTAATATAAGTGTTTAAAATTAAAGAATCTTAAAATGTATAACGAGACCAAAACAAAAAGCTAACCACCTTCTAGTTCAAGTATTTGGAGTCAGTGTAAAAGCTGAAGGTACTACCTCATCATTATTTTTTGAATATTTATTTTTTATTATTATATATTAATAATTATGTCAATTAAATAAATCATTATCATGGATACAATTTTAGTCTTGTCCAAGGAAGTGCGTGTGAAAAAAAAGTAAGATATAGCGATGTTTAAAAGATAATTTAAATATTATGGAAATATTTTCCAATGAAAAGTAATTTTGCCTACATAAATATATGTTTTTATTTTTGAAAAGGTGGATGTAATTTTACTTTTATGTTTTTATTTTTGAAAAGGTGATGTAATTTTGAGTCATATTTTTTGAGTTTTGAAAAGGTGAAGGATGAATTGTGAAAGTGTTGCAGACTTTCATTGTAATAAAAAATATATTAATTTTAATTTTTTTAATTATTATATTTCATTTTTATAATAAGAATTTGATTTTTTATTTTGTTTTAAAGTAATTAAATATTATTTAGAATTTATTTTAATAATAGAATTTTATCTATTTATTATTAATAAAAAAAAATGTATTAAATTCAGTTAATTAAATATATATTTTTAAAATATTTAGTGATTCATGTATATATAAATATATCAATGTTTACTTTTATGTTATTGAATTTTTTTTTCATTAAATTTGAGGTTTGTCTCTATGTTTGGTAGAATAAGATATTTTAGTTTTTCATTTTCCATTTTAAGATTTTATCATATTTTTAGAGATAATAATTAGAACAAGTATGCATCCATGGTCACTAGGAAAAAGGAAGAGACTTTAAATATCAACAATGAGGTTAGAATTGAACCCATCCCTTATTCTCATGGTATAAATTTTAATGGGGGTTTTGATGTCTATAAAGAAGCAAATATTGGTCCTTGAAGCCAACCTAGGTGTGCTACAACAATCTCTTGTCAATCAACAAAATCTTGGAAATGCTCTAATACCTCTTCCTCATTCAAAGAGTATGGAACTTTTAGAGGGAATATTTCACTTTAGAAAGACACTGCAACAATTATTAAAACAAATATGCATCCATGATCACTAGGAAAAAGGAAGAGACTTTAAATATCAACAATGAGGTTAGAATTGAACCCATCCCTTATTCTCATGGTAGAAATTTTAATGGGGGTTTTGATGTTTGTAAAGAAGCAAATATTGGTCCTTGAAGCCAACCTAGGTATGCTACAACAATCTCTTGTCAATCAACAAAATCTTGGAAATGCTCTCATACCTCTTCCTCATTCAAAGAGTATGGAACTTTTAGAGGGAAGATTTCACTTTAGAAATACACTGCAACAATTGGAACCAATACTCATTGAAGATTTTGTGGTGTTTCACTTCACTTAGTTATGCTATTTAAAGTTATAAAACTATTCAATCTTTTCTATAAATTCAATCTTTTCTATAAATTGTTTACTTATGAGTATTATATTCTCTATTGGAGCTACTTTTTTGGGTTATACTCAAATGATTAGATTTTTTTGAATTATAACTTTATTTGCAAGTTTGGATACAATCTTTTTTATACTATAAATCTATCAAGTACATTGTATATATATAATCCACTTTATAAATATAATCATTTTGATAAGTTATAATCTCTTATGAATCTTGATTCTAAAAATTTAAGAATTTTTTTTTATATAAATATAGAAATTTTAAAATATTTTTTTAAAAAGATACATTTTGGGTGGGTTTAATAGTTAAGAACATGTATTTCCTGATAAGAAATCCCAAGTTCAAATCCAAAATGAGATAAAGTATATATACCTCCATAAACTTTAACAGTCAAATTGTTGAATGGAAAGAATCTCTTCTTTGTCCTACACAAAAGAAAATTTCAAATTAATTTTGTTTTAAATATATAAAAATTCAAATTAATTTTTATTTTAATAATAAAATGTATATATAAACATATTTTATTTTATATATGTATTTTTTATTATATACATTTTAATAATAAAATGTATATATAAACCTATTTTATTTTGACTAAACATATTTTGTTTTATATATGTATTTTGTATTATATAATTTTTAATTTTTAATAATAAAATGTATATATAAACTTATTTTATTTTATATATGTATTTTTTATCATATAATTTATAATTTTTTCTTAATAGGAGCACTTTGATTATTTACCATTATACACTAAATGAATTATTATCTTATTGTATCAAATCAATTAAGATTCTTTTTATATATTAATTTTTTTTATAAAAAATAAAATATCATTAACATTTTAAATGGAAATTTGTAATAATGTAGTGAATGTTCTAATGTACTCATAATAAAAAAATTTAATGTAATGTAAGTATCTTCACTTTAAAATAGTTATTTATTCATTTAATAGAGTGAGTGTTTTTAATTACCTTGCTTACTAAATAATCACTATCAATATATAAAAACATAAAAATTAATGTTATATATACTAGGGTATATATTTCAATGTAAAAGAATTTTAAATTAGGATATATATATATATATATATATATATATATATATATATATATATATTAAGGTCACAATCAAGCTACACTAAATTGGTGTATGAGACCCTTTTATTTGTGAGACAAGGGATCTCCCTTTGACTGGTAAAATTTATGGAGGTATACATACTCTATCCCTTCTGAATTTGAACTTATAATCTCTTAAAAAAAACACATGTTCTTAACCATTAAACCCACATATATATATCATATTGCAAACTACATATTGTAATTATACTCTTACATACTCCCTATACACTAAAATTGAGGTAACATAACTGCTATACACCAAAAGTAAGTCGTCGCCATATACGTTATGTTCTCCATAAGCTTCCAATCAATACATTACAAATTAATAGCTGATGAAAAAATCAATTAATTGAAAATACCTTGAAAACCGCTTTTACTACGTAATACGGATCATGCACAGTTATTCATACAGCGTTGACCGGCCCTCTTGGGTTCTCCCCGAGTCCCCTCTCTCTATATATTTCCACGCACACCCTGCTAATCATGGGATCATATTTCAGTTTGCAATGGGTCGGTCTCTCTTAAGTTTCTTTCTTCCATTCTCTTCTCTCTCTCCCTGCTGGTCGACGCCAGCAGGAACGATTTTCTTCCTCTTGGCAAACAAGAAAACAATGAAGGTGACTATTCTCCAATTCTCCAAAATGCTTTCGAGCAAGACACCGTCCTCCTTCTACCGAGCAAGAAGAAGGACAATGAGATGTTGATGGAGGTGTTATAGTAAAATTTAAATTATGTTAAAAAAATATGTTTATTTTTAAGGTTTTAATATCATTTAAAAGTATGTTTAAAAATATGTTTGATGTTTGAAGTGAAGATGTGTATCTGTATTTGTACTAAAATGTATATTTTCATCCCAAACATACAATAATAATAGTAATAATAATTTGACTTAAGGTTAGAGTCACATGTCAAATTAAGGTATGAGACCTTCTTGTTAGTGGGACAAAAGACTTCTTTCATGCAATAAATTGACTTTTATTCTATTGAGATGTATATATATTACCCCCTTCCACATTTGGACACATGCATAATCTCACCCCCACCACTCACCTTCCCACAAGTGAGGTGGATATGTGTTATTTGTAAAAATGGTATATAACAACAAGCCATAAAATCTATACTATCCAAAAGATTGAGGTTATAACTATTAATAATGATAGTGCATTTAATTAGTGTGTGATTAATGATATAAACCCAATTCAATGATAATCAACACATGGAAAAACTTACAATAAATACCTATTAATATAATATCAATAATGATACAAATCTCCCCTATTTGTTGTGTATAAATGAGACTTAACCATTTATGTGTGTGTATTAAGTCAAGATGATGTAAACACTATTAATTCTCACATTCGGGTGAGTGCACGAAGTTGGTGGACGATAAAATGGCAACGGGGTGAGCACGAACATGTGTGTGTTTTTAGGAATGTGCATGTGTTCCTGGTGTGAGAGGTTTGGAAAACCTCGAACCTCCACTCAACGTGCCACATAGGCACGTTCCCAAGAATGTGTGTGTGTTCTCAAGAATGTGTATGTGTTCCTATTGGGCCCTTTTAAGGGCCCACAGACGCGATTTGTCACCATTTGGACCACACCACACCTCACATTTTTAGAGTGATTGAACAAATCTGAAGAAGGGGCAAAGATCACCAAACATCCAAAAGATCTGAACACCATCTCCAACTCAAGCCATGTATGCTTGATCCTTAGAGAAAGCTTTGATTTATTTTGTTTTCCTTCACAACATGGCCCATTTGAATAAACTAATGAACCTCAAAATTTTGATAACAAAATTGTGGAGCTGGTCCACTTTCTTGCTTTTATAGAAAGGCCAACTAACCCCAAAAATATGCTACATAAGACATCATGGACATAGGGTAATGGATCTCCTATGGAATCCAACTAGCAAGATTATCCTCTCATCCTACTCTAGTAATTTTTTTCTTTGACAATGGCTCTTGAATCTAGAACAAACTCCTTCTATGTGCATAGGGTAATGGATCTCCATCTCTATCACTTGAATGACCATCTCCATCTTCTAACAATGACAAAATGGTTAATCTCCAATTCAACCTTCAATGCCCAACAAACCAATCAACACTAATCATAAGATGTTGAACCCTAATTAACTCAACATGGTTCTTTTACTCTCCTTGAGTGCTTGATCTCTTTCTCGGTGTATGGAATATTGAAATCCTATATTGCTACAATGAGATATTGATTGCTCTTTTTTTCCTTCACAACATGGCCCATTTGAATAAACTAATGAACCTCAAAACTCTTTCCATCTTCATAAGGCCTTGGGAATCCCCGAGGTTTGGTTGCTTTACAAATTTTGGTTTCGTTGGCTTTAAGTACCTCATCAATTTGATTTCCATGTTTCGTCGAAAGTAAAATGCAATATGATAGTAACATATTTTCCATCCATGTTAAGTCACTTTTCATAAATGTGTGCTAAAAATATTTAAGATAATGATGTTGTATTTCTTGATGAACTTCATGTATAAATTTGAAATATCATGAGAGCCCATAAAATCGATGATGTTTGTTTGGTTTAGGCCATGCACAAACCTTACTGGTATACAATAAACCCAAGGTACACCAATTCCTTTTTAAATAACTCATAGTTCTTCAAATTAATTCATAATTCATCTTTAACCAAGGTCTCAAACATCAATGTTAGATGTTATAGATGCTCATATTTTCTCTCATTGTATATCAAAGTATCATCTAGATACTTAGCCACAAAATTACAAGTGTATAATAGCAACAACATTATCATCAACTGCATGATTGTACCACAAGTTTACTTGGCACACTAGTCATTCTAGATTACATAACTAACTACTCATGGTCCTTTTGTATCGAATGCAATTTTCCATTCACCACCTTCTTTAATTATAGTTTAATGATACTCGCTCTTCATATTTACCTCAAAAAATATTTGGTGCCACACAAATTTTCTATCAAATCATCCATGCTCGATAAAGGAAATCTATTTACGGATGTGATCTTATTCAATTCTATACCATATATACATATTCTACAATAACCATCCCTCTTTTGTCTAATCAATATTGAAACCATACACAAGCTCATAATTTCCCTGATCAATATACCTTTGACAACAACTATGTTACCTATCAATTAACATTTAATCTCTTCATCGAACTCATCATATAGACAACTTGATTACAACATCATGCCCAAAATAAATTATGTGTCATGTTTCTCCTCTCAGGTGACAAGCCATTGGAATTGTTGTTTTTCACAATGTCTACATACTCTTCTATCAAATATTCCATGTCCTAAAAATTATCATGTTTCCAAGAGCTTTCAACTTCATCATTGTGTTGTATGCCTCACTCAACTCTTATCTAAAGAACATCGTAACATTCTTTCATTTATTTAACCTTTCTTAGGAACTTTTCAAATGCTAGAAACACTACTCTAGGGTCTTCATCCTTCAATGGAAATAATTGTATCATTTCATCATCCTTATTGATGGTATAAGACTTTTTTCTTCTATCATATATTCTTCATCTATCAAATTTTCATAGTGTTCAAAGGTATCCACACACACACACATATTAAAAAGTAGCAATTTCCCTTGGAGTTGCAAAGGTATGCCATAAATTTTTAGTTGAAAATAATTCGGTAATTAGAATCAATAATTAAACCATGGAGCATATCCTAAATATCATGAAGGATATGAACCATGTTTTGGATCATATCCTCAATCTTACAACTATGTATATTAACAATGCATTATGAATAAAGTATATTAATATTAATCATATCTCATATTTAAGCACATCTCATATTTAAGCCCTATCGCCTATCCTTGCATGGGAGTCCAATACCACATTGGTGTTACAGGAGCCTTTACATGACCTTCTAAGAAAGGTAGTATAATTATTAGTAAAGTTTAATAGTGAAGGAAATACAATTGCATTTGAACATATTATAAAATATGAATGAAAGTTACAATTACTTAAGATTGTTCACAATGATGTTGTTTGTAGGTTGTTTCCACTCACCTTTGTTGAAGAAGAAGAAATTTTTGGAATTGGTATAAGATCCTAACACCATCTTAGAGACAGGCCAAGTATGTATTTGTGATTATTTTATTGTTTTTTTAATTTCTTAAACTATTTATTTCCATGTGTTTTGTAATTTTTTATTTTAATTAAAAAAACCAAACTAATTTATATGAACTCCCTTATTAAATTGCAGTAGACTAATTAAGATGGAACCTAGAGACAATCAAAACCCCACACAAGTACATGAAGGTGTATAAAAATCCAACCCACCAAACATGAACAAACAAATTGATGAAGGGTTGACCACCTTGAGATCAATTGTCCATGACTTAAGGGGTACAAGAGAGCCTAGTCAATTGTCATTGACCACTTCATTGGATTCCATTGTATCGTCAATTGAAAGTGCCCATGGTAAATTAACCAATATTTATGAATACAAGACTGATTTTCAAGTATTACAGGATTGGAATCAATAAAAACCAACTCAGAGACTTGAATATTTCGAAACAATATTTGATGTCTCTATTTATTAATCCTAGATATGGAATACAATCGCTTGTCAACAAGAAACATATTTGTATGGATTGGTGCATCCACCTTCAATTTAATGATAAATAGATGGATAGATGGTTCATGGTGTTTGACAAATCTCCCTGCAATAACAAGGAGGTGCCTCTATATTTCTTGAGGAAATTATGGGAAAAAAATATTTTGTGTCACCGTGTCAACTACTTTGACATGGGTGATTTCCAAGGGGTGGGTCGAGGGTCTGCACAAGATAGAGAGAGTGTTAGGTGTGACTTTATGCCAGGCCCTTGTCCTCCTAAGAGAAGTCCTAACCCCTCTGCCAAACATCCTCCCATTGCAGAGGGCATCCAATATGCACATGTATGTTTATCAACGTTGACTCAAATTCCGGTGCAACATGGCATTTTTGTTGCACTATCTTGGCACAAGGCATCTCGTTGTGACATTGGCAGGGGGTTTGGAACTTCAACCCCTACAACAAAGTGCATCCAGGAGAGGGTACATGGACAAATAAATCGTTCATGTAAGCCTCGTAGATGCTCGAGTTGCAGGAAGACTTGTTATGGGTTGATGCAGGCTAGTGGACATCAAAGTTACATGGATGAGGTTAGTATCTTAACCATTTCTATGTTCTTCATCATTATATATATATATATATATATATATATATATATATATAAAGATTTCATATCTTATTGTATGATGTTTTCCAGTTGCTATGCCCCTATAGTAGAACGTTACGTCGATAGATGCATTAGTGTATGTCTCCACCACTGATGCAATAGTAGAGGAAGCATGTTCATTTGGTGTACCACATACACAGGTATGTGTCACATTTGATAAATTCACCATAGTGATTTCTTTATTTTCTAGGATCCTCAAATATAATGTTCTTATGTTTCTACAGGTTGCAGTACCATACGGTGATGAGCAATATCCACTTGGGATGGATAATTCACCACCTTCATAGGTATCATGTGTTGAGTTAAAGTTTGTTTAAATCTCAAATTCGTTTTATTTATATTGTTGAATTTTACATTTTGGTATTGATAACAATATTATTAATATTTATGCAAGTTGTTGATCTTTTCTCTAGTTAGAGGGCTAGTCCAATCCTTGGGCACCCTATCAGGGCTCTTGGGTTACTTGTTTCTAGGACATGGGTTATTCCATACCTTGTACAACCCATGGGGGTTTATCACTTCTCACCCCCACCATATTTCATATTTCATGCATCTTCAGTTGTTTCATCCACATCTGCACCACCTCTTCCATTACATCCGTCCATAGTGGATGCGCACATACGCCACCCACCCCCACCGACATTCACATATGTGACATCCACAAATCCTACCACAGTAGATGTTTCCTTAGAGAAGGTTCTACAGTTGAACGCTCCAACTCCCGTGACTTTCCACCATTTCCCGAGTTATTCATGATGAGATAATGTGTTGATGATCAATTTTTATGTATAATGAATGGAATTCATTTTATGCATATTTGTTTAAATTTCATGATTTGATCCTTGTAAATTATGCAGGGTGGCATCGCTGAGAGATTAGGATCGCAAAGGAGGGTAACACCCTCATGATTGTTAGTATAATTTTTTGTGAGTTGTCTTATGTTGAATTAAAAAGTTTCATTTTGTAAGTCTTTTAATTCATTATGGAAAAAAACGTATAAGAATATTGTTTCTTTGTCCAGTATTCAAAGCAAAAAACCATGCTCAGGCGCAAAACCACTCAAGGTTCTTCTTCGAGTAAGCGAAGAAATATTGATTTCCAATATGCTCCTGAGGGTGGCGAGGGTGGAAGTGGTCAATGAGTGACCAATGACTGACATTTTGTATGTAGGCCACCATATGAAAGTTTTTTTTTATGTTAGGGAACTTTTTGTCATTTTGTACATTAGGCATGATGTGCCATTTTGTAAAAAATGTACAATTTAGATGATGTTGAATACACACACATTTCATGGCACATTTTTTTATGAATTTCATTGTTTGTTTATTTTATGTTGATGAATGTGTGAATTTCAAAGTGTTTTTATTTCTACTATTTTCTATTATATATGAAATTGCAAGAAGTAAATCTAATTTAAATGGATTTAAAGAAATATGTTCTCAAAAGATAACTCGTAGAAATAGTAAATAGAAACAACTTTGTAATTGTTGATGATTTCAGCTATGTGAGACATTCTCCATGACACAAACTAGAGAGAGAGCCCCTAAGAGGGGTGTGTGGTTCCTATTTGAGACAAAGCTATAACATAGAGATGGCCTCCTTCTTACAAAGAGTTGAGAAGAACTCCAGATGATTCTCCTGTGTAACGCAGTGAGAAAGGAGATCTGCAGAGTTGGACGTTCCTGTGGTTGAGCACAAGGTGAACGTGTGAAATCCCAAAGTGTTGGGTGCATCGTCATGAAACAGAAATGAAGATGATGTATTAGACTCCTCTGAGAAGAGAGTTGATGAGAAACTCCATATGACTCTCATGTGTAATGCAATGGGAAAAAAGATCTGTTGAGTGGATGTGTCTGTGGATGAGCACAGGTGAACGTGATCCTAGTGGTTGAGCACTAGTGAAGAATTAGTTCTTTTGTGTAATGCAGTGATCCAAATATATGGACATACCTATGGATGTGCCCCAAGTGGTTGAACACTAGTGGGTGTATAAGATCCCTTGCTATATTGTTCAAGATTCAGACTTTCTTGTAACCCTAATTGTAATGTGAAGGGTATAGGTCGACCCCACCTTAATTTAATTGATAATTAATGTAAAAGATAATTAATCTGGTTAATATTAATTATATTATGAGATAGAGAGGTTAGCCTTGTTGTTCCAATAGACACTTATGTTGACAGGTCAAGTCTAATATAAGTAAAGGTAAATTCCCCATTGAGGAATCATATATTTTGTGTGAGTTTGGAAATTTCAGCAAGTACATCTACTTGGGAAAAGTGTGCAGCTCTCTTGGGCACTAGTCTTCTAGGGTTTGTGAGCACCCTTTTGTGTGACAGGTTTTCTTGGTGGTGAAGGTATTTCTCTTCAAGAATATAGCAAAGGATTGGTTGGGTTTTCTTCCCTTGTTGAGAAGGGTTTCCTAGGATACTTCTTGTGTACTTGTGCATGGGGTTTCTTCTTGTGATCTTAGTTGCTACAACAAATTGTCTATGGTTTAAGTAAAATACTGCTACAAGGATATCGCTACGAAACATAGATTTACACTATTTTAGAAAGGGAGAAACCTACACAAATATCACAAGAAATTTTCCATTTGATTCATACTTTGCTACAAAAGTAATTCTACAACAATTAATGCATTAAATGACAACATACTTATTACAAAAAAAAAGAGAAACAAATTAATAAAGCACATATATTCACTAAAAATAATAAAGTAAGTAATTTACTCAATCACATAAGACAACTTGACAGAATGGAAATCCTTACTAGATGCATAAGACATCAAACCAACAATAGAATAATCCATGAGTTTAAATCAATGCACTAAAAAATATTCAACAAAACCTTCCTTAACTCCAAAAATAGTTTTTGAATTAGTCTTTGAAGTAATTCTTAGTATAATTCATCCCCATTTCCTTGTCTTTCCTTGCCTTTCCATGTCTATCCTTTCCTAGCCTTGCCATGTCTTTCCTTTCCTTGCCTTTCCATTCCATGCCTTTCCTTACCATGCCATGCCTTTCCTTTCCATGCCTCACATTTCCTTGCATTTCCTTGCCATGCCTTTCCTTTCCTTGTCTTTCCTTGTGTTGAACTGTCTTTCCATTCCTTGTCTTATTGTGCCTTGCCATGCCTTTCATTTCCATACCATACCTTTCCATTCCAAGCCTTTATTTTCCATGCCTCAGGTTGCCTTTCCTTGCCTTACCATGACTTTCCTTGCCTTCCCTTTCCTTTCCTTTCCTTGCCTTGTCTTGGCTTTCCTTGTGTTGCATTGGCTTTCCATGCCTTGTCTTTCCATAACTTTCCTTGCCTTTCCTTATCATTCCATGTCTTTCCATGTCATGCCTTGCATTTCCTTTCCTTTCATTGCCTTGTGTTGTAATGTATTTCCATGTCCTATCTTTTCATGCCTTTTCTTTCCTTGTCTTTCCATGCCATGTCTTTCCATGCCATGCCATGTCTTTCCTTGCCATGCCTTGCATTTCCTTTCCTTGAAATAACTTTCCTCGCCTTTCCTTATTTTGTCTGGCCTTACCTTGCCTTGCATTTCCTTTCCTTGCCTTGTCATTCCATGCTTTTCCTTTCCATTCCTTTCCTTTCCTTTCCATGCATTGCCTTTCCTTGCATTTCCTTGCCCTGCCTTGCCTTTTCATGCATTTACTTGCCTTGCCTTTCCATGTCTAGCCTTGTCTTGCCTTGCATTTCCTTTCCCTGTCTTGACTTTCAATGATATATCTTGTTGTTTCATGCCTTTCCTTTCCTTTCCATGCCTTGCATTTCCTTTCATTTCCTTTTCATACCTAGACCTAGACCTATACCTATACCTAGACCAAGACCTTGCCTTTCCCTGCCTTCCCTTGCCATGTCTAGCCTTTCCTAGACTTTCCATGTCTTTCCTGCCTTGCCTTCCCATGCCATGTCTTTCCTTGCCATGCCTTGTCTTACCTAGACCTAGACCTAGAAACAGACCTTGCATTGGCATGCCTTGTCTTGCCTTTCCTTCCCATGTCTAGACTTACCTATCCTTGTCATGTCTTGCCTTTCCTTGTCTTTCCATGCCATACCTTGCCTTGCCTTGCCTTGTCTTGTATTGCATTTCATTGCCTTCACTTTCCATGTCATTCCTTGCCTTTCCTTGGCATGTCTTTCCTTGCCTTTCCATACCTAGACCTATACATATAAATAGACCTAGACCTAGACCTTGCATTTCCATGTCTTTCCTTTCCTAGTATTTCCATGTCTAATATTTCGTAGCCTTGTCATGTCTTTCCTTACCATGTATTTCCATGTCATGCCTTGTCTTGCCATGCCTTGCCTTGCCATGCCTTTCTTTTCCATTCCATTCCTTGGATTTTCTTGCCTTGCCTTACCATATATAAACCTAGATCTATACCTTGCCTTGCCATGTCTAGCCTTTCCATGGCTTTCCTTGCCTTGCCTTCCCATGTCATATGCATTTTCTTTCTTTTCCATGCCTCACATTGTCTTTCCTTTCATTTCCTTTCCTTGCATTGCATAGCATTTCCTTTCCATGCCTCACATTACCTTGCCTTGTGTTACAATGGCTTTCCATGCGTTATCTTTTTATGCCTTTCTTTTCCTTTCCTTGTCATGCCATGCCTTTCAAATCCATTTGTTTCATTTCCATGCCTTGCATTTCCTTGCCATGATTTTCCCTACCTAGACCTATACCTAGACCTTGTCTTTCCATGCCTTGCCTTGCCATGCCTTGCCTTGTCATGTCTAGCCTTTCCTTTTCTTGCATCACCTTATATTTCCTTGACTTTCCATTCCATGCTTTTCCTTGTCACTCCTTGCCTTGCCTTGACTTTACATTCCATGCATAACCTTTCTATGCCTTTCCTTAACTTGCCATGCCTTGCATTTCCTTTCCTTACCTAGACCTAGACCTATAATTTGCATTGTCATGCCTTGCCTTGACTTTCCTTGTCATGTCTATTCTTTCCTTGCCTTGCATTTCCTTGCCTTGCCTTGACTAGTCCTGCCATGTGTTTTCTTGCCATGTCTTACCTCTCCTTACCTTGCCATGTCTAACATTGCCTTGCCTTACATTTCCTTGACTTTCCATGTTATGCCTTTCCTTGCCATGCCTTGCCTTGCCATGCCATGCCTTGCATTGATTTTCCTTTCCTTGCCATACCTAGATCTAGACCTAGACCTAAACCTTGCATGTACATGCCTTTTCTTTCCCCACTTCTCCATGTTTATCCTTTCCTAGACTTGCCATGGATTGCCTTTCCTTTCCTTTCCATTGCATGCCTTTCATTTCCTTTCCATACCTTGCATTTCCTTGCATTGCCTTGAATTTCCTTGCCTTCCCTTGCCTTGCCTTGTGTTGCATTATCTTTCCATGCCTTGTCTTTCCTTGCATTGTGTTGCATTATCTTTTCATGCCTTGCCTTGCCTTTCCTTGACCTAGACCATGACCTTTACCTAGACCCAGACCCAGACCTAGACCTAGTCTCTAGACCTATACCTTGCCTTTCCATGTGTATCCTTTCCTTGACTTGCATTTCCTTGCATTGTCTTGCATTTCCTTGACTTGCATTGCCTTGCCTTGCCTTGCATTGCCTTCCCTTGCATTGCATTTCCTTTCAATGTCTTGCCTTGCCTTGACTTGCCTTGTCTTGAGATGATCATAATTTATTTTAATAATATAATGTTATCTCTTCATTATTAATAGTAAAAAATATATATCATATTAAGTTAATTAAATATTGTTTGAACACTTCTCGTGACCTATGCACATATAAGTGGATCAAATATCATCCCATGTTATTCAAATTTTATTCTCATTAGATGTGAGGCTTGCCTCTGTGCTTGGTGGAATAAGACATATCAACTTTTCATTCTCCACTTTGAGGTTTTAACATGTCTTAAGAGATAACAACTTTGAAGCAGAAAGGTATACATCCATGGCCATTAGAAAAAAAGGAAAGGACTTTAATTATCAACAATGAGATTACAATTGAACCCATTCTTCAATCCTATGGTAGAAATTTTAATGGATATTCTAATGTGTCAAAATAACTGAATCTCAGTCCTTGAAGCTAGCAATCATTGATTTACATTGTCTACGTCGCTTAGGAATGGTCTTCCTACCTCTTCCTTAGTCAAAGAGTATGGAACCTCTAGAGAGAAGGTCTTAGTTCAACAAAACATCATCAATGCAACTCCAACAATTGGAACCCCTACTCCATTTTGACGATTTTGTAGCGTTTCACTTCACTTTTTGTTAATTATATTATTTAAAGTTGTAAAACTATTAAGTATATACTTATCAATATGAATCTTATATTAATATTTATAATTTATTAAAATAATTTTTTTTAGAATTAATTAAATATTATTTAAAAATTGTTTTAATAATATAATCGTAAATCTTCATTATTATTATTAGACAAAAACCGGTAATGGTTTTATTTAAATATGGGATGTGTAGATGCAAAAACAACCAGATAGTACAAAATTACAAAATAGCCGAAGGCCCCAACCACAGTTACAATGTTACCTGCCAAGTATAGATGACTATGAAACAAGATAACAAAAAAATGAATTTACATTGCATATAACTTTAAAAAAATGAATGTACATTGCACATAGCTAAGTCTTATCTCTTCATTATTATTAATAATAAAAAATATCATATTAAGTTAATTAAATATTGTTTGAACACTTCTCGTATGAATTTTATATTAAAATATTCATAATTTATTAAAAGACTTTTATTTATTTATTTAAAGTAATTAAATATTTAGAATTTATTTAATAATATAATCTTATCTCTTCGTTATAAAAAGTAAAAACATATATCATATTGAGTTAATTAAATACTCTTTGAACACTTTTCATATGAATCTTATATTGATATTTATAATTTATTAAATGAATTTTTATCTTATTTTAAATTAATTAAATATTATTTAGGTTTCCGAGGTGTAGGACAGTTGGTGACAGAGTGTGTTGTTAAGGCATTCCATGATGTTAAGTCACTAGTTCAAAACTTGTGGGGACAAAAAATCCAACCATGTTAAGGGTTGGTGTGGAACATGCCAGGTGCAATCCCCAAGTAATTTTGACGGCTTAGATGCCCCTAAGTCGCGATTTCTCAAGCCACAAGCTAGTCCCGCAGGTCACAGACAAAGTAGCAAACAATATATATATATATATATTAAATAGAATTTATTTTAATAATATAATATTATCTCTTCATTATTAATAGTGTAAAAAATATAGCGTATTAAGTTAATTAAATATTTTTTGAACATTTCTCATGACGGTTCACATATAACTCAATCAAATCCCATCCGATGTTATTCAAATTTTATTCTCATTAGATGTGAGGCTTGCTTCTGTGCTTGGTATAATCACACATCTCAACTCTTCATTCTTCACTTTGAGGTTTTATCATGTCTTAAGAGATAATAACTCCGAAGCAAACATGTATGCATCCATGGCCACTAGGAAAAAGGAAGGGTCTTTAATTAACAACAATGAGGTTACAATTGAACCCATCCCTTAATCCTATGGTATAAATTTTAATGGGGATTCTAATGTGTCAAAAGAAGTGAATCTTGGTCCTTAAATCTATCAATCAGTGGTTTACCTTGTCAATTACTATAAGCTTGTAAATGGTCCTCTCGCCTCTTCCTCAATCAAAGAGTATGGAACCTCTAGAGAGAAGGTCTCAGTTTGCTAGGGACCTAAACCCCTAACTTCTCATATAGGTAGAATAATATATTTCCATGTGATAAAGGTCGATACTAGTTAATAAGGCCTCTTTAATAAATGTGAGCAAGTCAATGTAAGTAGACCTAATAAAAGTTTCCGCTTCTAGAAAGATCTTCCTCTAGAATGTTCTTTAAAAGATAGAATTAGTATAAATATGAGTAGAAGGCATGAGAGGGATTGGTCTTGAGAATTATTGTAATAGAGTTTTGCTCTGCTAGAGACTACCCCCTCGAAGAGGCAAGTGAACATTTTTTCCTATCAATAAAGGTATTACTTTGGTGTTGTGGTTCCATATATTCTGTTGTTTTGCTGCTATATTTATGTTCTTTGTTTTTATTCCATTCGTATTCATTGCAATATTTATTTCCTTTGTTGTTATTCCATTGGTATTCACTGCAATATTTCTGTTTTCTGCTATTATATTAGATCTGGTGCCTAACAAGTGGTATTGGAGCACTTTCCTTGGCAGGATTAGTGGGTTAATTTTTTTTCTAGGGTAGAGACGTGTTCCGACATATTTAAGCTACAAAGATTTGTCATTCAACGCATAAATTCACGGTCGGGGAAGCATACACACAGGAAATACAAGAGGTACTTAAGCTCACATTGTTGGACACCCTTGTAACCCCTATTGGTATCTGTTCGAGTGGTAGCACATCAGACAACACATGTATACAGACTTGTGCTTCCATGTACCTCTAGTATATTGGGAGACCCCCTAGCTATCCTAAAACCAACCATAGATCAACCAATCGGCCTCCTGAATTCTATAGTTCCACCGAGAACAACACTTGGGAAGATACTCTTTAATGCCTGGGTAGTCGGGTAGTACGACTAAGGGAATGGTCTAGCCTCCTTAGTTAGTGCCTTGAGATATTGGGCCGAGTACTACTGTTGGACCGCACACATATATTGGAGAGTTATAGAACAAGGAAAACCCTTGTCTATAGGCACCTTAAAAACCCTAACCCTTGGGAAGGAAACCAAATAGAAAAGGAACATAGAAGATCTATTTCCCTACAACCTTTCCCCCTACATTCGGGTTGCAAAATTACTATACATTTATTTCATTTTTTCTATTAAGATTTTGTGCATTTCAATACTATGGTATTATTCATATCTTCATAAAACCCTAGCAAAGTAAAAAAAAAAAAAGGGGAAAAGGAAAAGGAAAGAAAAATGGAAAAAGAAAAGGGAAAAAAGGAGCAAAAAAAAAATATGGGACCTTCCAGTACCCTTATTTGAGACATATCTCATTTGGATTCCCAATTTCTCCTAGATCATTGTGACACTTATCATTTTTAACTTTTTTTACCTCCCCGGACCCTTATTTTAGACCTATCTCGTTGAATTCCCCTTTCCGCCCTAATCATTGTGATACCTATCATTTTTAATTTTTTTTACCTTACCACCCTTATTTGACACGTATATCATTGCATTCCTCTTTTCACAGTGAACACACTCATATACATCATTTTTTACTCTTTTTTCCATGGTCCCACTTCCCCTCTTTCATTCCCCTCCTTCACCCATGACCACCACTCATAACCAAAAATTCCTTCACTTGCAAGATGAATCCAAAAAACACAAGGTAGACATCCAAAGAATGACCTATGAAATTACTTCCAATAATTCCCGCTTGGACACCTTCGAGGCCAAAGTTATAGGAGAATTGGCAGAGGTTAAGGGTGAATTGTGCTCCCTCACCCAGTGGTTGAAACAATCCCTTGGCTCTCCCTCCATTGAACAACCCTACCACTTTAAAGGTGAGAAATCTTCCCATAATATTGCCCTTCATTCCAATTCCCTTCCTCGTGACCCCCTCCTTACCCGAGTTGAAGTGAAGAAATTTGACGGATCTGATCCCACTAGTTGGGTTACTCAAATGGAACATTATTTCTCCTTGCATGGAATTACTGATGATATGGCCAAACTTCATTATGGTGTCCACTATTTGGATCCAAAACATTGGCAATGGTGGCAATGGCATAGAAAGACACGCTAGGGGTATGTTGCTTGGACTCAGTTTGTGGCAGAGCTATATGACCGCTTTGACACTGACACTCACTATATTGGTTGTTTGACCAAGTTGCCAATCTAACACAGTGGAAGACTTTATATCTTCCTTTAAACACTTTCCTTTCATAACAGAGGGCATGTTTGATACCTTCTTCCAAGAATGTTTTATTAGTGGCCTCAAAGATGAAATTTGAGCCCAGGTCCTCATGGATCACCCTCACACTTGGTTGGAAGCTACTCAACGTGCTAAGGAATCCCAACAAATTGTCTCTTCTCAGACCCGCAAACCTTCCTTTCTTCCTAACACTTGACCTACTAACCCTACCCCTCCTCCCACTCCCCTCAAGATCCATAAATTAACTTGGGCTAAATTGGAGGAACGCCAACTCAAGGGCCTTTGTTATAATTGTGATGACACATATTTTTCGGGGCACACGTATAAGGAAAACAAGTTTTTTATGGCGATCTCCGAGGATGTTTTTGAAGAAGAGCTTGAGACTCCCCCTATGGCAGAGTTACCCAAGCCAGCTAATATTACTCCACCCTCTGACCAACCAGAACTAGAACTAGTCATTTCATTGAATGATCTCACTGGCTTCTTTTCTCCCCAAACCCTCAAGCTCATTGGCTACATTAAGAATCAAAAGGTCATCATCTTAATTGATAGTGACAACACTCATAATTTTATTCAACATCACATTTCCCAAGAAACCCATTGTTATATACATGCAGTCAACAACTTTCAAATCATGATTTCCAATGGTGGTTCCATGAAATGTGGAGGGCGTTGTGAAAATGTGTCTCCAAATTGGGAAGTACCACCTGAAATCTAATATGTTTTCTATTGACATGGGTGGTTGTGATATTGTCCATGGTGCGGAATGGTTACACACTCTTGGTCCCATCCTCATGGATTTTAAGGAATTAACCATGCAATTCCAACAGGAAGGACAACAATATAAATTCCAAGGAATCACAGTAGGATCCCCTAACATCATCAGTTCCCAGCAAATGGAAAAGCTCCTCAAAAAAGGTCATTCCAACATTATTTCCCAACTCCATTCTATTCAATCAATTGAGACACCTGCATTGCATCCTGGCCTCCAATGTATCATCTCCAAACACTAAGCTATTTTTTCCACTCTCCAGAGACTTCATCCTTCTTGTGGTGTTCATGATCATTCCATTCCTCTCATCCCTGACATTCTTCCTCCCAATGTTCACCCTTATCGTCATCTCTTTTCCCAAAAGAATGAAATTGAGAAAATTGTTCAAGAATTTCTAGTCGTGGGTGTTATCTGCCCTAGTACCAGCCCCTATTCTTCCCCTGTGGTCATGATACTTAAAAAAGAAGGTACTTGGAATAGGTGTCTCGACTTTCGCACCCTCAATAAACTCACCATCAAAGACAAATTTCCCATTCCTGCCATTGATGATCCCTTGGATCAATTAAGTGGTGCTCAATATTTTACTAAACTTGATCTATGTTCTAGCTACCACTAGATATGTATGCAAGAGGAAGACATTCCTAAGACTTCTTTTCACACTCATTAGAGTCACTATGAATTTTTGGTCATGCCCTTTGGCCTGTGTAATGCTCTCTCCACTTTCCAAAGTCTCATGAACCATGTTTTCCATCCTTTTATCCGTCATTTTTTCTTAGTTTTCTTTGATGATATTCTCATCTATAGTAAAACCCGGGCAGACCATCTTACCCATGTGGATCAATTTCTCACTCTAATCTCTCAGAACCAACTTTTTCTCAAGAAATCTAAATGTTTCTTTGGAGCTTCAGAAGTAGAGTACTTGGATCATATTGTCAGCAAGGATGGTGTAAGGGTGGATCCTAAGAAAATTGAAAATATGTAGGATTCGTCATGCCCAAAAACTCTCAAGATATTGCGTGGTTTTTTGGGTTTAATAGGATATTATCACAAGTTTGTTAATAATTATGGAAAAATTGCAATGCCTCTTATTGCTCTCCTAAAAAATAATGCTTTCACTTGGACTCTAGCAACTGATCAATAATTTCAAGTATTGAAAGAAGCCATGTGCACAACTCTTGGCTTGGCCCTTCCTGACTTCACAAATAATTTTTCCCTCGAATGTGATGCCTTCGAGAAAGGCATTGGTGTAGTACTCATGCAAGAGGGTAGACCCTTGGCCTTCACTACCAAACAACTCTCGGAGCAACATCTTGGCCAATCAATCTATGAAAAGGATATGTTGACTATTCTACATGTTGTGGATCTCTGGTGTCCTTATCTCTTGGGGAAACTCTTCCAAATTAAAACCGACCATCTGAGCCTAAAGTATTTCCTAGAACAAAGGATTTCATCCCATGAGCAACAAAAATGGGTGACCAAGCTATTTGGCTATGATTATGAGATCATTTATAAGAAGGGAAAAGAAAATGTAGTGGTTGATGCTCTGTCCAGATAGTACGAAGAAGAATGATCCCCTTTTTCCCTCTCCTTCATTGTACCAGATTGGCTCCAATGTGTTTGCCAGGAATGGCTGCAAGACCCCAAAACTTCTCAATTGATCCAAAAATTGCAATACAATTCTCCAGTTCTCCAGCATACTCTTGGCATAATGAAGAGATTTTCTACAAAGTCCATCTATATTTAAGCTACCAGCCGCAACTT
This sequence comes from Picea engelmannii, assembly GCA_009831015.1. Lineage (NCBI taxonomy): Eukaryota > Viridiplantae > Streptophyta > Pinopsida > Pinales > Pinaceae > Picea > Picea engelmannii. Next base: position 418,609 of record ML784528.1, read on the forward strand.
AAATCCACAATGCTTTCTAAGCTTCATGCTTCACCCACAACAGGGCATTCTGGGTTTACCAAAACCTATGAACGAGTTAAACGTTCTTTTTTCTGGGATGGTATGTGATCCAAGTGGATATCGGTGGACACCCACCTATTCTACTGGCTTGAAAAACAATTTTCCACCTTGGCAATTTTTCGGTAGTTTTTCAGGTTCCAAACTTTCGGGGCCGTTTTGAGGCCCTAAACGACATTTTTTGGGGATTTGGGGCCCAAGTGATTGCCAATGGCATTAACTTGGGCCAGTTGAAAATTGTTCTTATCTGTTATACCTTTCCAATGGGCTATTATGCGCCTAAAGTGGAGATCGTATGCAAAAGTTATGACCCCGGGAAGTTGATGTACTAACTTTCCCAAATGGGGCCCACATGACTTTTGGCGCTTCATCTCCTAGGGTTATGTTTTTGGATGTCTAGGGTTTTTGACATTCTTGTTTATTGTAAAAGGCCTTCAGAGCCTCATTGTAACCATCTTCTTTCGAATGAGCACATCCATCACATCTCTTCTCAGAGATACGCTGCCACCATTCTAGTAAGCTTGTTTTCCGCTGCATTTTACAGTTTCATCTTATTTCCTTATTGAATAGAAAACTAGTTTTATTGTATCTCTATTATTTTTTGTTAAGCATATTTTAATAATCTGTATTCATTTCATTCTACTCATAACATACAGATCAATATGAAACAAGACGTCCACACCTTTGTGGTTGAATGTGATGTATGTCAATGCAACAAGGGGGAAACTATCAAAACTCCAGGCACACTACAACCGTTTTCGATTCCACCAACTATTTGGAGGGACATTTCTATGGATTTCATTGTGGGCTTACCTAAATTTGGAAATAAGTTAGTCATCATGGTGGTAGTTGATCTCCTTTCCAAATATGCTTATTTTTGTTCTCTTTAGCACCCATTCACAACATCCACAGTGGCTCATATTTTTATGGATCATATTTTCAAGCTTCATGGCATTCCTCATTCTATTGTATTTGACAAAGATCCCACTTTTACCAGCAATTTTTGGCAAGAACTTTTCAGGCTCTAGGGCACACAATTACATCTCAGTACTGCTTATCACCCACAGACTGATGGCCAAAATGAAGTTGTCAACAAGTGTTTGGAAACATATTTGAGGTGTTTTTCATCTGAACGGAAAAATCAGTGGGATCTATGGTTACCCCTAGTAGAATGGTGGTATAACACATCTTACATACTACTACCTGCATGACTCCTTTTGAAGAAGTATACAGACAAAATCCCCTGTCAGTTATTTCCTACATACCATGGGTCTCGAAGGTTCATGAGGTTGAAAAAACTCTTACAGTCTATGTCGCCATTCTCCATACTCTTAAAGACAATTTGGTCGTGGCTCAGAATCGCATGAAACGACAAGCAGATCAAGGATGTTCAAAAAGCCAATTTTCTATAGGAGACCAGGTGTTTCTTCATCTACAACCTTACAAGCAGACTTCACTCAAAGTTGAACACTATCTGAATATTACTCCCAAATTTTATGGTCTTTATACCATTCTTAAGCACGTGGGAATAGTGGCCTATCAATTAGCTCTACCCATTCATTCTAAGATCCATCCTGTTTTTCAAGTCTCGTGCTTAAAGAAGGTGATTGGAACTAAGTGTCAAACTCAAACCAATCTTCCGGATTTGGATGTTGAAGGTTCTATATGGTTGCAGCCACAGGAAGTATTGGACTAGCGTGAACGCCATCTCTGTCATCACACTATCAAGGAGGTGTTAGTGCAATGGAAATATACAACTCCAGAAGATGCCACCTGGGAGCCAACCATTATTCTCCAGGAATTTCCTCATCTCAAGCCTTAAGGACAAGGTTGTTCTTCAAGGGGAGGGCATGTTAGCGACCTAAACCCCTAACTTATTATATAGGTAGAATAATGTATTTCCATGTAATAGAGGTCGATACTAGCTAATAAGGCCTATTTAATAAATATGAACAAGTCAATGTAAGAAGTTAACAAGTTCTAAATAATATTTAATTACTTAAAGATAAAATAAGTTTTCTTTTAATAAATTATAAATATTAATATAAGATTCATATGATAAGCATTCAAGCAATATCTAATTATCTTAATATGATATATTTTAATAACATTAACACTAACAATAATAATAATCATTTAGTTTTAAGGTCACAAGCAAGACATCAAATTGGTGTATGAGACCCCTTTGTTTATGGGACAAGGGATCCACCAAATTGATGTATGAAACCCATTGATTATGAGAAAAAAAACTCCAAGAAAGAATGAATATATTATATTATTAAAATTAAAATAATGAAAAAATAATATTATATTATTAAAACAAATTCTAAATAATATTTAACTACTTTGAAATAAAATAAAAAATATTATTTTAACAAATTATAAATAGTAATATAAGATTCATATCTATAAGTATACACTTAATAGTAATTAAAATGTAAGAAGTTAACAAGACATCATGAATGGACTTCCAACAATTGGAACAAGTACTCCAAATTGAAGATTTTGTGGTTTATTTTTTATTTTTTATTTTTTTATTTTTAATTATGTTTTTTTTTTTTTTTTTTTTATTATATGAAGTTGT
>ML784528.1:431296-456594 GCA_009831015.1 Picea engelmannii
TATTTGTTGTGTATAAATGAGGCTTAACCATTTATGTGTGTGTATTAAGTCAAGTTCATGTAAACAATGTTAATTCTCACATTCTCCCTTTGATATTACCATTGAAGGAAAACATTGTAAGAATCCTCAAAAAGAAATCTTGAATGAAGTGTCTTATCACCAAGGAAGCTTCTTCTGCTTTATGATTGGTGATTTTTAGATCTAATAATTATTTCCTTATGATTTAAATGCTAGTGTTATCATAGAATAATAAATAGATATTGTATGAGATAATATTGTATATGATATGATATAGTACAATTGAGGGCCTCGATATATATACTTGGGCATAGTGCCCTTTCATTAATGGACATGTCTTTTCCATTATTGTCTTTCCATTAATTAATTAATTATTAATTATTAATAATTGACTATTTATATTTATAAATTATATTATAAATATATTATCTATATATTTATAATATAATGTGTGTGTGTGTGTTGATGATCATTTCCTCACATGAACGTCTAATTAATATAGATCACTCCATCCTAGAGTAGGCAATGTGAGAGCAACTTGAGTCTATCCACTCCTCATCAGGAGAAAGACTACGCCTGGGCCATTCACCACTAGCAAAGCCTCGTGAGTGAATGTATCATTTTCCCTTGGTCAAATCAACATGACCAATCTAGGAGACTGTCTTCTTGATGACGCTAACTGGAAAAACATCAACACTCCCTCTTAGCGAGGGAGACATTATGCATCACGCTAAGATGGTCTCTGAAGTGTACAAACTTCACCCTAGACTCATGAAACTTGTCTGACAATCCCGAGAGATGTCTCTCTTCCACCTGAACCTGGGGGGGGGACTTCCTCTACGACTCTCCTTCTAAGCCAACTAAATCTCTCTTAGATTAGGCTCACTCTAGGTCCGCATGTGATTGCATCTAACATCTCGAGTATTTATCACTCCTATTCAAATCAACATGACTAAGGAGAAAGACTACACCTGGTCCATTCACCACTATCAAAGCCCCGTGAGTGAATGTATCATTCTCCCATGGTCAAATCAGCTTGACCAATATGGGAGAATGTCTACCCAATGTTGCTAACTGGAGAACTATCAACATCGTAGAACATTCACCACTAGCATAGCCCCGTGGGTGAATGTATCATCCTCCCTTGGTCAAATCAACATGACCAATCTGGGAGAATGTCTTCCCGATGCTAAAACATCAACACTCTCTCTTAGCGATGGAGACATTCTGCATCACGTTAATTTTGTCTTTGAATTATTCAAAACTTCACTCTAGATAGAGGCTTGGTGAGAATGTTCGTAATATGCTCATATGTGGATATGTACTGGAAGTCCCTCTTGCTCCCTGCTTCATTGCAAAAATCACGGAGGCAAAAGAAATACTCTTTCCAAGGTTCATCTGCAATCCCATCAAGCTTAGATTCCTTTGTCTTATTTTTTGGTGGATCCTCATCAACATCAAATGTTGATGCATGTTGTTTTCCCTTCCTTTTCTTCTGAGGACACTGAGAAGCATAGTGACCAAATGCATTACAATTGAAGCACTTCATCCTTGAAAAATCCTTCTTCTTATATTCTTGAACTAGGGTTGATCCTCCACCTGTATTTCTCTTTCCAAAATTTCTTTTTCCTTTTCCTTTTCTTGCATGAACTACAAGAGCTTAAGTTCCTTCATCATGGAGTCTCTGCAAATTGTTCTTGGACAACACTCTGGCTTCCTCTTGGACACAATCATTCCATAACTGATCAAACTTGGGAAAATTCTCTCGTCCATAAATACTATTGACAAATGACTCCCATGAAGAAGGTAATCCATTAAGAGTTACTGTAACAATTTTTGCATCATCAATGATGTCTCAAATGGCTTTAAATTGATCTCTCAACTGGGATACCTTCATAAAATAAGTGACAACTGGATTTGATGTGGTCATCATGATACAACGAAGTTGATTCCTTAACGCTAGTTTCCCGCTAGTGTTCTTACTCTCAAACAATTCCACCAGGGCACGAAGCATTCCCTTGGTTGTCTTCAGATCAACGATGTGTGGAATCAAGTGATATTTTATGGAATATATCAAGATCCTCTTAGCTTTTGCTCCATTCTTCTTGTGCTTGTCTTTCTCTTTAGCATTTGTTGATTCTAAGACATCTTCTTTTACATAATTTTGAATCTCATTTTTATTCAGGATGACAAGTATCCTAGTCTTCCAGGATTTGAAATTTGTACCACCATCCATCCCATCTTCTACTTTGAGACTTGACACCATCTTTTAGAATGTGGTATCCCTATGTGCACAGGTCACTTGTGACCACAATTGTGGTCGCTCTGTGTTCATATGCTACTCACAACCACGACCGTGGTTGCTCTGTGTTCACAGGTCGCTCGCAACCACGACTTTGGTTACTCTGTGTGCACAGGCCACTCGCGACCATGACTGTGGTCGCTCTATGTGCACAGGCCGCTCGCGACCACGACCATACACTTTTAAAAAATAAAAGATCTGAAATCTCTGGAACTGAAAGCTTTTAAATAACTCTGGCAATGAAAGATTTTAACTAGCTTTGATACCATGTTGAATTTTCAGATTTTCAGATCTAATAATCATTTCCTTATGATTTAAATGTTATTGTTATCATAAAATAATCACACACTAAAAACCTCAACTGTAAGTAGATATTGTATGAGATAATATTGTATATGAGATGATATATTACAATTGAGGGCCCCGATATATATACTTGGGTTGAGTTCCCTTTCATTAATGGACATGTCTTTTCCATTATTGTCTTTTCATTAATTAATTATTAATAATTGATTATTTATATTTATGCATTATATTGTAAATATATTATTTATATATTTATAATATAGTGTGTGTGTGTGTGTGTGTCTATATATTGATGATAATTTCCTCACATGCACGTCTAATTAATATAGTTCAATCCATCCTGGAGAAGGTAATGTGAGATTAGCTTGAGTCTATCCACTCCTCATCAGGAGAAAGACTACACATGGGCTATTCACCACTAGAAAAGCCTCGTGAGTGAATGTATCATTTTCCCTTGGTCAAATCAACATGACCAATATGGGAGAATGTCTTCCTAATGATGCTAACTGAAAAAACATCAACACTCCCTCTTACCGAGGGATACATTCTGCATCACGTCAAGATTGTCTATAAAGTATACAAACTTCACCCTAGACTCATGACACTTGTCTGACAGTCTTGGGAGATGTCTCTCTCCCACCTGAACCTAAGGGGGAAATTCCTCTGCGGCTCTCCTTTTGAGCCAACTGTCTCTCTCTTAAATTAGGCTCACTCTATGTCTGCATGTGATAGCATCTAACATCTTGAGTCTTTATCACTCCTAGTCAAATCAACATGACTAAGGAGAAATACTACACCTGGTCCATTCACCACTAGCAAATCCCCGTCAGTGAATGTATCATTCTCCCTTGGTCAAATCAGCATGACCAATCTGGGAGAATTTCTACCCAATGTTGCTAATTGGAGAACCATCAACATCATGGACCATTCACCACTAGCATAGCCCCGTGAGTGAATGTATCATCCTCCCTTGGTTAAATCATCATGACCAATATGGGAGAATGTCTTCCTGATGCTGAAACATCAAAACTCTCTCTTAGCGAGGGAGGCATTCTGCATCACGCCAATCTTGTCTTTGAATTATTCAAAACTTCACTCTAGACAGAGGATTGGTGAGAATGTCCACAATCTTCTCATATGTGGATATGTACTGGAAGTCCCTCTTAATCCCTGCTTCCTTGCAAAAATCACTAAGGTCAAAAGAAATACGCTTTCCAAAGTTCATCTGCAATCCCATCAAGCTTAGATTTCTTTGTTTTCTTTTGTGGTGGATCCTCATCAACATCTGATGTTGATGCATGTTGTTTTCCCTTCCTTTTCTTCTGAGTAAATTGAGAATCATAGTGACCAAATGTATTACAATTGAAGCACTTGATCCTTGAAAAATCCTTCTTCTTCTATTCTTGAACTAGGGTTGATCCTCCACCTGTGTTTCTCTTTCCAAAATTTATTTTTCCTTTTCCTTTTCTTGCATGAGCTACAAGAGCTTGAGTTCCTTCATCATGGAGTCTCTGCAAATTGTTCTTGGACAACACTCTGGCCTCCTCTTGGACACAATTATTCCATAACTGATCAAACTTGGGCAACTGCTCTCATCCATAAATACTATGAACAAATGACTCCCATGAAGAAGGTAATCAATTAAGAGTTACTATAACAAGTTTTGCATCATCAATGGTGTCTCCAATGGATTTAATTTGATCTCTCAACTGGGAGACCTTCATAAATAAGTGGCAACTGGATTTGGTGTGGTCATCATGATACAATGAATTTGATTCCTCAACGCTAGTTTCTTGCTAGTGTTCTTACTCTTGAACAATCCTACTAAGGCACGAAACATTCCCTTGGCAGTCTTCAGATCAACGATGTGTGGAATCAAGTGATCTTTTATGGAATCTATCAAGATCCTATTATATTTTTCTTCATTCTTCTTGTGCTTGTCTTTCTCTTTAGCACTTTTCGATTATGAGACATATTCTTTTACATGATTTTGAATCTCATTTTCATCCAGGATGAAAAGTGTCCTAGTCTTCCAGGATCTGAAATTTGTACCACCATCTAGCCTATATTCTACTCTGAGACTTGAAACCATCTTGTAGAATGTGGTATCCCTATGTTCACAGGTCACTCGTGACCACAACTGTGGTCACTCTGTGTTCAAAGGCTACTCGCAACCATGACTGTGGTTGCTCTGTGTTCACAGGCCACTCGCGACCACAACTGTGGTTACTCTGTGTGCACAGGCCACTCGTGACCACGATTGTGGTCTCTCTATGTGAAGAGGCTGCTCGTGACCACAACCATACACTTTAAAAAAATAAAAGATCTGAAATCTTTGGAATTGAAATATTTTAACTAGCTCTGGCACTGAAAGATTTTAACTAGTTCTGATACCATGTTGAATTTTCTGATTTTCATATCTAATAATTATTTCCTTATGATTTAAATGCTATTGTTATCATAAAATAATTACACACTGAAAACCTCAATTGTAAGTAGATATTGTATGAGATAATATTGTATATGAGATGATATATTAGAATTGAGGGACCCGATATATATACTTGGGCAGAGTGCCCTTTCATGAATGGACATGTATTTTCCATTATTGTCTTTTGATTAATTAACTAATTATTAATTATTGATTATATATATATATATATATATATATATATATATATATATATATGTATATGTATAATATAATGTGTGTGTGTGTGTGTGTATTTATGTTGATGCTCATTTCCTCACATGCACATCTAATTAATATAGATCAGTCCATCCTAGAGCAGGCAATGTGAGAGCACCTCGAGTCTATCCACTCCTCATCAGGAGAAATACTACGCCTGGGCCATTCACCACTAACAAAGCCCCGTGAGTGAATTTATCATGTTCCCTTGGTCAAATCAGTATGACCAATCTGGGAGAATTTCTTCCTGATGCTGCTAACTGGAAAAACATCAACAATATGTAGACCAATTAGATTTGTTGTTAGACTCGTGTACTTGAGATCTTGTAATGGAGATCAAGGAAGCTATTGATAATGAATCTTTAATTAATGGTTAATATCATTATGATACATGTCCAGGATACAACTATATCAAAGGGGATATTGACATGGTTGTTGGACTCTCCAATAGATGCATTGGATAGAACACCCCATCAAGTACAAAAGAGAATATCCAAAAAAGAATTCAGGTTGAATGCATTGATTAGAGACTATGAGGTGTGCGAGGCCATGCTCAACCTCAACTTAAATGTGATTGAGCTCAAGAGTCAAAAAATCATGATTAAGGACAACATATAAGAAGATGGAGAAATGTAGCAAGACAATGTAAAATCAAATAATCATGTTACATCAAATATCTTAAATTTTGAAAAATTGTGTTAGATCAAATAATCTCAAATTTATACTCAAGAACAATCTCATTAAATCAAATATATTAAATATCTACTCAAAAGAAATAATGAAGGATTTCAAAATTAAATGGTTGTTCATTACAATGATAAGATAACATAGAATCCAAGTAAATATACCAACTAATAACTTCATTATCTAGAGTTGTTTATTATAAGACATTTTGAAGAATCAACTTGCAATCTTTTAGATTTACAAAAGGCATAAAGCAACTAGTGAAAACCACATTGTTACTTGTATCTACCTTAAACTACCAATAGACCAATTCCTCAATTGAAGAGAAAGGTAGATAGATTCATTTTAGTGCCCAAGTTTCACCTTTGAGATATAAATCCAAAAGAAGATAAGGACAAGGACATGGTTGAAGCATGAACAAATCGATAGATAAGGCCAATAGAGACCGCTAGTACTAAAAGGATATAACCGTTGATCAATCAATCATCTAGATATAAAAAGGAAAAAAAACACCTCAGTTGATTATTGGAGAGAACAATCTACAATAATGATTATGCACGACTTGAAGAGAGAAACTGATTAGTTATCCCTCATAATGTGCATTTATTTATCAAAGGAATAAAAGGTGACTGCATCAGTTATAGTTGATAATTGTGCATCATCTAGGTAGATCCATTATGTTCCAAACCTTGTTCTCACTTATTGAAGAACATAAAGGAAAATCACATCTACTTATCCATAGATAAAATTTCATCCTTCCCCGACCTTTGCTCCAATATTTAGGTACACAACTTAAGAAATGTGTGTCTTCATTATGCACCCGGATCTCCATGATAGCCCAGAGAATGGGTAGTTTCACTTATGGAGGGGTTTGGCTCAATCACCTAAGAGATAAAACCAAGGAATCATTTGTTGTAGTTGTTATAACTTCAATAATGTATGAGACTCAAACCTTGACCTTCTTTTAATTTACACTTTACACATTCCTTTGAACAAGTTATTTCAATATCGCTTATTATGGTGTGTCCCAATATCACACGACATCTAATGATTAGTCCATGTTGTTTACACCTACATTACCTCATCCCATCGACCGAGATTCCTCCACTCCATCAACATTTTTCTTTTCTCCTTCAAGTGGGTTTTAATCCCTAGGAGAATCCCTACTTGCTTTCTCTCTCTTGCTTGATTCTATATCATACATTGTAGGTTTTTTACCAAGTTTCCTTACTCTCTCATTTAAGATAAAAATTTGGTTTTAAAATTCTAGTTAGCTCTTCCTTTTCATTTTCCTAGTGGACTTTCTTCTCTTCTTTCCTTTATTATTCTTCATTCCTTGTCCAATGCTACTTTACTTTTCTTCATTGCAGATTGCATATATTGCCAATCCTTTTGTTTTCTTGGTATGATTTTCTTGGTCACTTATTCCCCATTCTATCAATTGTTTTTTCTTGGTATGATTGCATAACCAAAATTTGGAATTCTCTTATTAGGCAAGAAAAACCCAATCTATTTGCTTCGCCTTTTGCACTTGACTCTGAAAAACTAGTTCTCTCATGAAGAATTGGACCTTCTAGCTTTTCCCTTTTTCTTGGGGCTCTATTAATTATCCAAATTATTATATTAGTCTAGTTATTTTGGTCAATGAGTCGAGACCTCTTACCCTATTTATCTCACCCTCTTACCCTACCTCCTCTTTAAGATTAATTTGGGAACACAAATAAGGAATCTTGGCATAAAGGAAAAACTTAAGACTATTGGTGTATTTAATGTGATTAGTCCACCACAATTTTTACTTATTGTAATACCCCAAGGACGCGCCCTGGTTGTAATTACTAATGTAACATGTTTTGTAGGTTGGTGAGCTGAGTATTTATAAGTTGGTAGGCTTATGTGTTGATGAGGCCGAAGCTTAGGTGTTAAAGGCCAGGAGCATATTTTGTACATGTAAATATCCATATTATTAATATAACAACATCTCTACGTGTAGACCGACCATGAAGAAAGAGTATGGGGGACTGAACTCCACTAGGTTGGGCAAGGGAGGAGGCTAAGAGTAGAGCCTAAGATCCTAAGCTTAAGACCCTAGTAGAATAATATATTATTATTCTAAAAAGATGTAAGGAGGATATTAATTTATTCTAAGTTCCTTTAGGGAGAGGAACGAGTTCCAAGTGGGGGGAACGTGCTCCTGGAGAGCCAAGTGTCATCCAAAATGCACATAGATTTATGGGGGGGCGTTCTCACAATTCTTACCAGGCTGAGAATTTGAACCATTCTCACCCCTCTGTCCACTCTCATGATTTCGGACCATGTTGCCAATCCATTACCCTGAATCGCGGATGAACTGAACAAGCAGGCAGTGAGCCAGTCCACCGTTTTTGAATGTCAAGACCCCGAACCTCTGCAATTAACCTGAGTTGATACCCTTGCGACGCCTGTACCCTGTGGGTTTCCTGCATTTTTTCCTGTCTATACTGTTTCCCACATTCAGTTTCTGTTGCTGCCATCATCGTGCCCATGTGTGGAGGAGCGGGAGTGAAGAAGTAGGTTGTCAGGCCTATGGATAGAAGAAGCAGGTTGTCAAGCCTATGAGAAACTCTTTCCTGGTGAGAGAGTGTGTTGAGGAAGTGAGTTATCCTGGAGGGATTCCAGTAACAACTACATAGCTCTGAGAATTCCTGATTGGGCCTGTTGTTGAAGCCCAAGGAAAGGGAGGTGTAGCAATTGATGGACTTTTGTATAGTGAAGGTATACACTCCTGGGGAGGGACAAGCATGTGGGGAATGAGACTCTGTGAGTTGTGGACATAAGTGGCTCCTTGGAGGAAATCATTCCTTTTGTACTATGCAACTTCATGTTGTCCTTGCCTAGCTTAGGAATCTTTTGCTCGGTGGAGTTTAGTCCCAGCTCAGGGGTGACCACTGGTGAGAGTGATGAGCAGCGTGGTCTAAGGATGGGAGGTTCATGGAAGGTATGCACACAATTGGTGTATTTCAATTAAGAGACAAGTATCCTTTCTATACTTAATGGTTAAATGATTTATTTTAGTGCATGTCTGTGATTCTTGTAATGTTATCTTGTGTTTCGTTACATGTATGTTTTCATGTTATCTCTATTTATTGTTGTTAAGTTTATATGTGAATATTTACGCAAAATATGTTTACTCAGTGATGATGCCCGACCTGTTGGTGGATGGGAATGTTAAAAATTGGTATCATAGTGTTATCTGGAGTAGCATGGCTTGACTTTGGTGGCTAAGGATGTTACAGAATGGTATCCGAGCCAAGGTTTCAACACTAAGTTTGGATGGGCCATGTTAGTGAAAGTTGAAAAGAAGGTTTCAGAGTGAATTGTTGTCTAGAGGGACAAATTCAAAGTTTAGAGCATTCTTGAGTGTCAGGAAGGCACCATGTGAACAATTGGATTGTGTTCAGAATCTCAGGAAGTATAACAGTTCAAGAAAACCTATAGAGGAAGGATACCACCGCAACCATGGTATTGGGCCACAAAGTTTATAATTTGGACCGTAGGATCTGTTAGGGAGAAGGAGGATCCTTCACGATAGTTAAATCTGGATAAAGGTGCATGAGAGTTAACCACCAAGTCCTTTGGACTTCATGACTTCGGCGAAGTCTATGTGTTATAGAGAAAAATGGGGGGCTGAAGCCCAAAGTTCTGAAGTCCTGGAGTGGATATACACTATAGATCCTGAGAAAAGTGATTGACCTTTGTAATCGACCAAAGAAATATCATAGCTGTTAGATCGAGTCAAGAACAAGAGGTAAGGCACAACGCTGAAGAACAAATCTCAACCATCAGATCTGAGCGCAAGTGATTGTGAGTCGTAGATCTCACAACAGTTCAAAAGTTTGACACTTTGGGAGAAATGGAGTGTGCTAAGGTGAAAACTCCCAAAGTTCTGAAGCCCGAAGTTGATCCGGACCATTCATTAAAGGAGGCATGTGTCGGCAGATCAACTTGTTTGGAGCTCGATGTTCGGGAGAATTGGAGCGTGCTAGTGTGGAATATCCTAAAGCCCTAAAGTCTGAAGTCCCGAAGTGACGTGACTTACTGATGTCATCAGGGATTATGTGGACACACAAGATGTGTGCCACGTGTCAGTGAGTTAAGAACCTTTGGAAGGTAGAAATGTCAATTAGAACATGACACGTGTCACCCTTCATCTTGGGCCATGTGTCCACTTCTACCATTTCACCACGTGGCACTCCTCTTGAGCATGGGTAGTGGGGCCCCTGATGGATACATAAAGTAGTTAAAATATTGGTGAAGAATTAACTAGACCGGGCCCACGATAACTTGACCCCAGTAGACGTGTGGCACCAAATTGTGAAGTCAGGAAACTTGATACTCTGGAGGAAAGGTGTTATAGTTAGCATTGAGTAGAGAACTCCTGAAGGCCCAAAGGCTAGAGTTAATCTCAACCGTTGGTAACAAGGGATGTGTGGTGTTCGATCCCAAGGTATGGATACTTGACACTCTGAAAGAAATGGTTCATGATGGAGTGGAGGAATAAATCCCCAAAGTCTCGGGGCCAGGAAGTCCCGAAGCAACAAATGTGACATAGAATGATGACATCACCTAGGCAATGTGGATCTCCCCTAGCCATGCCAGGTGTCATATGAMTTTGTACTTGGAAACAACTGCAACAGTCTRGAGACTTGGCACTCTAGAAGGATGGAGAGTATGGACAGTCCGGAACTCCCGAAGCCCAGAGTTCTGTAGTAATTATCAGGCATTAGATGTTGGGAAGTCGAGGACCGTTGATCCACCCCACTTCGCGAGTTCRCTAATGTGACACTCTAAGAGATTGTTGTGATGTGCTTTGGAAACCTCTGAAGATCCGGAGCCCCAAAGTTACAAGGCTTTGGATAAGCTCCCAACTATTAGCACTTGGTCACATTCGTGGTCACATGCGAATTAAGGGTTGAAGAAAAAGGGTCTAGCTCCCGAAAGTGAATTGTAGAATAGAACAGGGCTCAGAGATAGATCCATGGGGATTCTTGATCAACCAAGACCCTCATAAAATGGAGTCTGATATTCTTATGTTGAATAAGATTGTTTAATTTATTCTGGAAAATTATTAAGGATTGATAGTATAACAAAATTCGGTTGACTGCACATTTTGCAGAATTAACAATTATCAGAACCGAACCAAATTGTTACATAATGCAAAGAAATGGAGGAGGAAGATGATGCTTACAGTATGGAGGATGAGGTTAGAGGAATGGATGTCCATTTGGGAGTTGAAGGAGCAAACTCCAATGGGCATGGAGAAGAAATAGATAAAGACATGAGCATGATGAAAATCATTAAAAAATTGCAAAAAGATGTCCAAATTCACCAGGTAGATAACAAAAGGATTATGAGAGCCAGGGAGAAACAAATAGACTTCAATATGAAACTGATGTAGAGCCTGGAAAGAATTGAAAATAAATTGGATAAGGAAAGTGGATCCAACAAATCAGGGAGCCATAGATCCCCTGATGTGAAAAGGAGAGAAGGAAGTGGTAACATACATCACCAACACTCCCGAAGGCATTCCAAAAGAAGGCCACACATCAGTTCAAGTCCATCTCCTACCAGAAATCATAGGAGATCTGAAGTGCATGAAATGAAGGGAGAAATGAATAAGATCAAACCTCCTACTTTTGATGGAGAGCACTAGAAGGATGAAGATGTTGAGACATGGCTGCTTGGCATGAGGAAATATTTTCAATTGCAAAACTATTCTTCTCATGTAGAGGGCATAATTCCAATCTATCAGATGAAAGGAAAGACATCCTTGTGGTGGGATCAACTTGTGCAAGTGCATCACATCAGAGAGAAGGATGTTACATGGAAGGAATTCAAGAAACATTTTGAAAAGAAGTACTTAACCAAGAGATACTATGACAAGAAGATGAAAGAGTTCTTTGAACTTAAATTGGGCAGCATGACTATAGATGAATATGAAAGGAGATTTATAGAGCTGCTGAAGTATGTCCCTTTCATTAAGGATGAGGCAGTCAATATCCAGAGATATCTGAGTGGGCTGCCATTTTTTATCAGTGAAAAAATCCACTATGATGATCCTAAAACTATGGAAGAAACCATAAGGAAGGAAAAATGTTTATATGATTAGCATAGGGAAAAGCCTACTTTCCAAAAAGCTTGGGAAGATAAGAGGAAGTTTAAGAAGGAGCAAAGGAAGAAGGGAAACAAACTACCATTTTTCATAAATAGTCCTCAAGGACAACCAGTTTTGAGGGATCCCAAGATGGATAAAGTAGGTGGGAAAAGTCCAAGGAAGACACCTATGCAATGTTGGGGCTATAATGGACATCATATGTATAGATATTTCCCTCACAAAAAGGACATGGTGAGAGTTTTTCACCATGTTCAACAAGCAGAAACAATGGAGGAAATGGGAAGAAGAGCACCAAGGATCTATGCTGCCTTGGACAACAAGTAAGTTGAGTTTCAATCACACATGATTGAAGTCGAATGATCTGAAAATATATTTTAAATGACAATGGTTGAGTTAATTTGCATGAGTTAAATTACCATTTAGGAAATGAATGAAAGAGAAAGAATTAAAGAGGAAACATAACATCCATATAAACATGTACAGGTATGGAAATAAACATGAATAAAATCAAACCATAAAACACCAAAGTGATAGCAGAGTTCGACAATCTTGCCTATGTCTTTGGGCCTTTGTCTCAGTGGGTGCGGCTTTCTAATTTCTGTTAAAAGATTTAAAAGTACATCATAGAAGTGACAAAAAGGTCACAAATTGATATGTTCTTGTTCTACCGGATCTCAAGAACTCAACAAAACTGATGACACTGAAATCGGATGAACGGAGCTCCCAAAAATGGCTCGCAAAGGTGCTCTCCTCAATGGCTTCCCTGCATAAAAATGGCTTTGGCTCAATAATTCTTCAGCATAAATTTTTTTTGAACCTCCTTATGGATTCAAGAGCCTCTGGTTTATATAGGCCTGAATTTGGTAACCATTTCCCAACTTTCCCCCAAGATCTGGCCTCAAAAAGGGCCCAAGATCCTCCAAAAATGGCTAAAATCCATCAAAACTGCTGAGAACATCAATACAAATAAATTTATATAGTTCAAAACCCATTTTTGGGCTTAATAAAAGGCGTATCCCCTTATCTTCTGCACTCATGTTCATGTGGGAGCCTCCATGTGGCCAGTCTCTATACTGGTTTGTTGGCCCCCTGAATTCTGGCCCCAGTCCTGTGGCTATGGTGCATGTGGCCTTGGCTTATAGCTCCATGCAAATATAAATAGTTAGCGCTCAAAATTTTATCCCTTGTTTATGCCCTGGTCGGTGGGATAGCCTGGTCGACTAGGGCTAACCCCTAAAATTCGCGCCAACCAACAAGACACAAAGCCTGAGCATATGCCATGGTTCCATGCGTTTAGAGCCTGGGCCAAACACTATACAAAAATCGTGCGCCAATGAATGTGGTTTGGTTCTGTGCTAAAGGTCGTATGAAGAGTTTTCATCAAGGGTTAGGCCTTAACCCCGACCCTTACTCCGCCTGTATGTACAAACCTTTCACTTTAAATAAATGTGGCACCATAAGTTGTTAAGACCCACCGTGTAGGAGGGCTAGTAGCCCAGCCTACGTGAAAGCTTTGGTTCCCATGGAGGTCACAGGTTCGACCCCCAAGGATCCATAAAATTTTAACCAAAGATGGCAATAAAAGGGTGCCATGTGGAAGCCCATGTCTGGGCCACGTGGCACCATACCACTTGCCAAAAAAATACCATGTGTCGAAACAACATTCGTCCACATCTACCACGTGTCTACCCTGTCACATGCCACTGTACCTGCCATGTCTGCCATGTGTCATACGATTGTATGGCCTTGCCATGTGTCACCCTTGCAGTGGTGCCACATGTCACGCTCTGGCTCATCCACCTGTCCAACTGCCCACATCAACACCTGTCCATGTCATCTCGCCAACACACTGTCATGTCACTGTACAACTTGTATAGTCCATTTCAGCACTGTACAGACTACACAACCATCATTTTTTTTTGCATGTTTGGTAAAATAACAGATCACGATATCTTGTTCATACGACGTTCGTTTGATCCCGTTCAAGTTGCATTGGGTTCATAATGTCGAGGCCTATGCCCACGTCCATTTTGAAGATATTATGAGCACTTTGATTTTTAGGCCTTTTTGAGCCCCATCTGGCTCCTAGATCCAATTCTGGATCACACCTCCCCACTAAAGACCTTTTGGTCCTCCAAAAGGTTACAAAAATGGATCTTACAGATTACATACTCATAAAGATAAAAAAAAAACACTATGTTGTACAAAAATGATGTTATAAGGTCATCATTTCAACATGTGTGATTACATTAATGGAAGCAAAATACAATGAAAATGTGACATCCACTTCTGGAAAAACCAAGTGATTGTTTTATTTCCTTCATGGTGTTCCTCTTTCTTTACTAGTAATTCCTCTTCCTTTGTGAGTACATGTGCAATCCTTTTTGTCCTTTTTTGGATGAAGCTCTCGATTAAGCTTCCAACAATTAGCCTTTTGATGTCCACCCTTGTTACAATAAGTGCAGTGGTTTTTCAGCATCCAGACTTGTTTTCCCTTCTCTTTTTTCCATTGTGGAGTTGAGTCTTTATGTCGTGTCTCCTTCCTGGCCGACATAAACTTTCTATACAAATATTGTCTCTTCCAACACTTTTCCACACAATACTTAGGTGAATGACAAAAAGTACAAGGATACATATTCCACAAGTTTCGAATTACATGATTATGTTTTTTATAATAAAAAAGATAATTGGAAAAACCATGACCTTTATACCTTTCTTGTTGATCTTCACTTTTCTTTGGAGATGAATTTCATTCACTATCACCATCATGGAGTGATATGCCATCACCTTTTATGAAGTGTTCCCGCAATGGCTTAAGCTGGTCATATGAAACATCACTTGCGTCCACTGTTTTGGAGCCCATCTTGGAGAATGCTCCAATATCCTCTTCTCCATATCCAAATCCTAAATAACGAGGTCTTTCCACAACCTCTATGGGATTAACGATACCTTGGCCCTTATTTCCAAGGCCCTCTCCTTCATAACCCATCTTGGTTAGCAATTTCAAACCTATACCTTTGGTATGTTTTTCAAATGCACCAAAATAACCATTTTGATGGGAACAATGCGAAATTGATGAATGAATTCCACTAGATACCTCACAGACGTTTTCTGAATTCGGTGTAGAAGGCAATTCCTTCAATTCTTCTCTTCTTTTGTTGTTTTTTGAATTTTTCTCTTGAACTGATCTCTTTCGTTCAAAGTAGTCTTCATACAACAATTTCACCATATCGGCCATGGAAAAGAGAGTAGTTCACATATCCTTCTCATCTTGAGAAAGTCCCTCTTTAGATGCCATTTTCTTGGTAGTCATGAAAACTCAAAATCCAACCGTCTACTAGCTCTGATACCACTTGATCCGAAAAGATCTTTTAAATGACAATGGTTGAGTTAATTTGCATGAGTTAAATTACCATTTAGGAAATGAATGAAAGAGGAAGAATTAAAGAGGAAACATAGAAGCCATATAAATATGTATATATATGGAAATAAACATTAATAACATCAAACTATAAAACACCAAAGTGATAACGAAGTTCGGAAATCTTGCCTACGTCTCCAGGCCTTTGTCTCAGTGGGTGAGGATTTCTTATTTATGTTCAAAGATTTAAAAGACATCATAGAAGTTCCAAAAAGGTTACAAAATGATCTGGTCTTGTTCTACCAGATCTCAAGAACCCAACAAAACTGACGGCACTGAAATCGGATGAACGGAGCTCCCAGAAATGGTCCGCAAAGGTGCTCTCCTCAATGGCTTCCCTGCATAAAAATGGATTTGGCTCAATAATTATTTAGCATAAACCTATTTTGAACCTCCTTATGGATTCAAGAGCCTTTGGTTTATATAGGCCTGAAGTTTCTAACCATTTCCCAACTTCCCCCCAAGATTTGGCCTCAAAAAGGGCCCAAGTTCCTCCAAAAATGGCTAAAATCCATCAAAACTGTTGAGAAAATCAATAAAAATCAATTTATATAGTTCAAAACCCATTTTTGGGCTTAGTAAAATGCACAAATCCTTATCTTCCATTCTCTTGGTCATGTGGGAGCCTCCATGTGGCCATGCACTATAATGGTTCGTTGGCCCCTTGAATTATCGGCACGGTCCTGTGGTTATGACACATGTGGCCTTGTCTTATAGCTCCACACATATATAAACAATTAGTGCTCGATGGTTTATCCCTTGGTTACACCTTGGTCGGCGGGCTAGCTCGGTCGACCGGGGCTAACTCCTAAACTTTGCGCCAACCAACAATACACAAAGCCCAGTCATATGCCATGGTTCCATGCGACTAGGGCTTGGGCCAAACTCCATACAAAAATCGCACGCCAACGAATGTGGTATGGTCATGTGCTAAAGGTCATATGAAGAGTTTTCGTCGGGGGATGGGGCTTAGCCCCAACCCTTACTCCGCCTGTCCGTACAAACCTTTGACTTTAAATAAATGTGTCACCATAAGTTGTTAATACCCATCGTGTAGCCGGGCTGGTAGCTCAGCCTACGTGAAAGATTTTGGTGCCCATGGAGGTCACAGGTTCGACCCCCGTAGACCCATAAAATTTTAACCAAAGCTGCCAATAAAAGGGTGCCACGTGGTAGCCCATGTCTAGGCCATGTGGCGCCATACCACTTGCCCAAAAACTGCCACATGTCGAAACACCATTCGTCCACATCTTCCATGTGTCTACCCTATCACATGCCACTGTACTTTCCACGTGTCGTACAACTGTACCACCTTGCCACATCAGCCAGTGCCATGTGTCACCCTTGCAGTGGTTCCATGTGTCACTCTTTGACTCATCCACCTATCCACCTGCCCACGTCATCACCTGTACACATCATCTCACCAACACACTGCCATGTCACTGTATGACCATATGGCCTGTATAGTCAGCTTCCACATCAGCATTGTACGGACTACACAATCATCATTTTTTTTTTGCCTGTTTGGAAAAATGAACAGATCGTGATATCTTGGTCATACGATGTCCGTTTGAGCCTGTTCGAGTTGCGTTGGGTTTGTAACATCGAGGCCTACACACATGTCTGTTTTGAAGAGATTATGAGCACTTTTATTTTTAGGCCTTTCTGAGCCCCATCTGGCTCCTGGATCCAATTCTGGATCATCAAAGGTATGATCAATAACCATGCATTTACTATTTTAGTTGATTTGGGGGCTAGTCATAGCTATATATATCCTAAGGTAGTGGAAATATTTCAATTACCAAGAAGCAAGCATGGGAAATCTTGGCTGGTGCAGCTGGCTACATGAGCCAAGAGAAAGGTTGTTGAGTTGGTTAAATCATGTCCAGTGGGCATGAATGGTCTTAGTACCAAGGAAGAATTGAACATCTTTCCTTTGGGATCATATGATTTCCTAATTGGTATGGATTGGTTGGACCAACACCATTCCATATTAGACTATCATAGCAAGGCATTCGCTTGCTTGGATGACGAAGGAAATCAGAGAGCAGTCCAACGAATTCCCAAGGCAGTTACTATCCATGAAATCTTAGCAATGCAGCTAAAGAAGTGTTACAGGAAGGGCTGCCAAATATTTGCAGCCCATATGGATGAAGCACCTAAGGATAAGGTGTCAAAATTGGAGGATCATGTAGTTCTAAAATATTTTGAATATGTGTTCAAGGAGATACCAGGGCCACCTCCAAAGAGAGATATTGATTTCTCTATAAATTTGATGCCTGGGGAAACTCCAGTATCAAAGACTCCCTACCGAATGAGCACACCAGAACTAAAATCAATACAAATGAAAATTGAAGAACATTTAAAGAAAGGATACATATGCCCAAGTGTGTCACCTTGGGGTGCCCCAATGTTATTTGTGAAGAAGAAAGATAGGACCCTAAGATTGTGCATTGAATTCAGGAAGTTAAATGAATTAACTATAAAGAACAAGTATCCTCTACCAAGGATTGATGATCTCTTTGATTAGTTGAAGGATGCAAGGGTATTCTCAAATATAGATCTCAGGTCAGGATACCATCAGGTAAGGATTAAAGAGGAAGACATCAACAAGACCTCCTTCAGGAAAAGGTGTGGTCATTATGAGTTCACAATGGTGCCATTTGGGTTATCAAATGCATCAGTTGATTTCACGTGCTTAATGAATGGCGCTTTTTGAGAATATTTAGACAAGTTTGTCATTGTATTTTTGGATGAAATCCTTGTATATTCCAAGACATAGGAAGAGAATGAGAAACACTTGAGGATGGTGTTACAGGTGCTAAGAGAGCACCAATTGTTTGCTAAGTTGAGAAAGTGCTCATTTTTCCAAATTTGAATTCACTATTTGGGGCATATAATATCCGAAGAGGGAATAGCAGTAGACCCTGAAAAGATTGAATCTGTTAAGGGGTGGGAAACACCTAAGAATGTGATAGAAGTCATATCCTTCATGGGTCTATCTTGTTACTACAGGAGATTCATTGCAGTATTTTTGAGGATTTCTCACCCAATCACTTCCTTGCAAAGAAAAGGGGTAAAGTTTCAATGGATAGAAGAATGTGAAAAGAGCTTCCAAAAATTGAAGCAGTTGTTAACCAATGCTCCAATTCTAAAGATTGCAGATCTGAATGAAGAATTTGTGGTTTGCATAGATGCATGCAAATAAGGACTATGTGGAGGTCTCAACCAGAATGGGTCTGTGATATGTTTTGAATACAGGAAATTGAAAGAACATGAAAGGATCTACGCTACTCATGATTTGGAGTTGGCATCCATAGTACACGCTTTAAAGAAATAGAGACACTACCTCATGGGAAAGAGGTTTGAGCTGAGAAAAGACCATAATGGTATGAACTATTTGTTTGATCAACCTACTTTAAATTCCAGGCAGAGAAGATGGTTGGAATTCCTCTGTGAATATGACTTTGATATCAAGCACATCAAAGGGAAGGAGAACAAAGTGGTTGATGCACTCAACAAGAGAGTGCATGAACTACATGCTACAACCATCAACATGTATCAAACCGATATTAAAGACATAATTTTGGAAGATGCAAAAGCAGATTTGCAGTACATGGAAATGGTAACAAAGTTACAACAAGGTAAGATGCTACAAAAAATAGAAGATTATAGATTAGGAGTTGATGGAATACTCATGTACAAGAACAGATTTTATGTACCCATTTCTCACGAATTGAGGAGTATGCTCTTGAAAGAGATGCATAATGTGCCTTATGTTGGGCACCTTGGATATCAGAAAACAATGGAAACAATCAAGAGCCATTACTATTGTCCAGGAATGAAGAAAGAAATTGCAAAGTACATCGCCAAAGGTATGGAGTGTCAAAGGGTCAAAATTGAGCATAGAAACCCAATTGGGTTGCTACAACCATTACCTATTCCCGAGTGGAAGTGGGAAGTGGTGACAATGGATTTCATCACAAGATTACCCAGAACAAACAGGCAACACGATTCCATCATGGTGGTGGTGGATAAGCTTACGAAAGCTGCCCATTTTATTCCATTGAAGACTACTCAGAAGGAATCTAATGTTGTTGATATTTATATGAGGGAAATAGCATGTTTTCACGGTATTCCCAAGACAATTGTGTCTGACAGAGACCCAAAATTTACCTTGAAGTTTTGGAGACAATTATTCGAGGGGCTCGTAATGAGCCTTAATTTCAGCACAACTTATCATCCTGAGTCTAATGGACAAACATAAAGAGTAAATCAAGTGATAGAAGATATGTTAAGAATGTATGTGATGGACAAACCAGCCATATGGGAGGAATACCTACACTTGTTATATTTTTCTTACAACAATGGGTACCAAGCATCAATGAAGATGAGCCCATTTGAGGCACTTTATGGTAGAAAGTGCAACACACCAATAAGTTGGGGCAACCCAACTGATAGAGAAATAATTGGGCCAGATTTGCTTAGGGAAATGGAAGAACAATTGTTAAATATAAAGAAAAATTTAAAGGCTGCCCAAGACAGGAAGAAAAGATATTCCGACAAAGGTAGAACCCACATGGATTTTAAAGTGGGTGATCATGTTATCTTGAAGGTGAAAGCCAATAGAACTTCCCTGAAGCTGGGAAACTGTTCCAAGTTGGCAGCCAAATATTGTGGACCGTTTGAAATTCTAGAAATGATTGGACCGATAGCTTATATGATTGCATCACCTGCATGCATGACTATTCATAATTTATTTCATATCTCATTGCTCAAGAAATATATACATGGTGCTAATCACGTGATTGATTGGAATGTGATTCATGTGGAGCAAGAAAGTGATTTTCATGTACATCCGATGCGCATACTAGACCGGAAAAGCAAGCAGCTCTGGAATCGATCCATAGGTCTTGTAAAAGTCTAGTGGACCTGGTACGGTCCTAAGGATGCAACATGGGAGCACAAAGACACTATGCGGGCAAAATACTCGCATCTTTTTGAAGATTTTGGAAATCTTGCTAATGTTGTGTAATTAAGTTGCACTGAGGACAGTGCAAAAATAAGGGGAGGGGATTGTAATACCCCAAGGATGAGCCCCAATTGTAATTATGAATGTAACATGTTTTTTAGGCTGGTGAGCCGAGTATTTATAAGCTGGTAGGCTTATGTGTTGATTAGGTCGGGAGCCTAGGTTTTAAAGGCTAGGAGTCTGTTTTGTACATGTAAATACCCATATTATTAATATAACAACATCGTTGTGTGTAGACCGACCACGAAGAAACAATACGGGGAACTGAACTCCACTAGGTTGGGCAAGGGAGGAGGCTAAGAGTAGAGCCTAAGAGCCTAATCTTAAGAGCCTAGTAGAATAATATATTATTATTATAAAAAGATGTAAAGAGGATATTAATTTATCCTAAGTTCCTTTAGGGAGAGGAACGAGTTCCAAGTGGGGGGAACATGCTCCTGGAGAGCCAAGTGTCATCCAAAATACATGCATCTTTATGGGGGGGCATTCTAAACATTCTTACCAGGCTGAGAATTCAAACCATTCTCACCCCTTTGCCCACTCTCACGATTCTAGACCATGCTGGCCATCCATTACCCCGACTCGCGGATGAACTAAACAAGCAGGCAGTGAGCTAGTCCGTTGTTGTCGAATGCCAAGATCCTTAACCTATGCAATAAACCTGAGTTGATACCCTTGTGACACATGTACCTTGCGGGTTGCCTAGGTTTTATCCTGTCTGTATTATTTCCCACATCCAGTTTCTGTTACTTCCATCACTGTTCTCATGTGTGGAGGAGCGGGAGTGAAGAAGCGGGTTGTCAGGCCCGTGGATAGAAGAAGCAGGTTGTCGAGAATGTGAGCAACTCTCTCTAGGTGAGAGAGTGTTCTGAGGAAGTGAGTTCTCCTAGAGGGAGTCCAGTAGTAACTACAGAGCTCTGAGAATTCCTGATCCAACCTGTTGTTGAAGCCCAAGGAAAGGGAGGTGTAGGAAACGATGGAATGTTGGATAGTGAAGGTGTACACTCATGGGATGGTACAGACATGTGGGGAATGAGATTCTGTGAGATGTGGGCATAAGTGGCTCCTTGGAGGAAATCCTTCCTGTTGTACTGTGAAACTTCATGTTGTCCCTGCCTAGCCTAGGAATCCCTTGCCCGGTGGAGTTTATTCCCAGCTCGGGGGTGACCACTACTAGGAGTGATGAGAAGCGTGGTCTAAGGTTGGGAGGTTCGTGGAAGGTCTGCATGTAGTTGGTGTAATTCAATTAAGAGATAAATATATTTTCTATACTTAAGGTTAAATGATGTATTTTAGTGCACGTCTGTGATTCTTGTAATGTTATCTTGTGTTTCACTGCATGTATGTTTTCATGTTATCTCTATTTTTTGTTGTTAATTTTATATGTGAATGTTTCTGCAAAAGATGTTTACACAGTGACGATGCCTGACCTATTGGTGGTTGGGAATGTTACAAATTGGTGTCAGAGCGTTATCTAGAATAGTATGGATCGACTGTTGTGGCCGAGGATGTTACACTTATTGTAATCTTGAATTTTGGTGCTAGTTATCTTTAAAGTCATTTATTTTTCACACTTGGTAAATTGTTACAACCAATATTGGTGGGTAGTGTGTCGAATTATTGTTACTAGACAAATCGGTCTATGCTGACACAAGATGATATCCCTAGACTCGACAACCAAGACTAGAACAAAACTGAAAAAACATAGAACTTTAGGTTGATATAATCAAATTGCCAATTAACGAAGGATTCATAACTTGTAATTGACGATTGCCCTCACTAGTTATATTTTCTAGCGTCTTTGACATGAGACTTATATATGATAACCTACAAGAAACATAAGTTAATAAAGGTGAAAGAAACAAGTATAATTTGATACAACCTATGCAAATGATCAAGGAGAAATGCAACAAAGATAATCAAATAAAGACAACCTTTGTGGGAAATAAACTATATTACTTTATTAATGATAATGAAAAGAGATTACAACCAAAGTTGCCTTGATGTTGTGAAGCTCTTTCCAAAAAGCTCACAGGTCCAATAACCATAATGCATCCATGAAATCCATCACCATCAACTGAATCCTTTAGCTAAGATTGAATTCCTCAAAGCCAAAGAATTACTAACAATCTTCTAATAACAAACTAGAAGCAAGGCTATCAATCATTATTCTCCATTCACTATTTGCAATTAACCTTTCTTTGTGATGGAAGCCTCCTTTTATAGATTGAAGAGGATAAAGGTGAGGAGGTTAGGATCCCCCTATATTAGGAGTGTGTGTGAGATCCAAACCGATTGGAGAACACCTCATCTCAAAGCTTCTCTTCTAGAATCTTCTCGAACTTCATCGTTTTTCTCCCCTTTTAAGTAGTGTCGCACCCTATAGTGGAGAAACCTGAGACATTGTCGCACCCTACAGTGGTGCAACATGTGACATTTGAGGGTGTTGCATCCTGCAGTGATGCAAGCTACAACACTTTCTTAAATTAAGGCTTTAATGGCCCTAATACTAGTTTAACCCTCTTTTAATGCTTTCCTTCTCTCAAAGTAAGATTCTTCTTCATTAATGATATATTGTATGCTCTGAATGATAGAGGATAAATGAACATCATCAATCATGACAAAATATTGTGTAACAGAATACCCCCCAAAGTATGAAGCTTGAAGGGATGATAGCTGAATTACTTTGACGTGTGGGTATTGAAACAACGAGATCATCAATTGGAGACCTGTCAACAACAAACAAAGAATTACAATATTATCTATGAGGTAAGAATTCATGTACTTAGAATATAAATGACTCCAAGCATATATGTTTACATACGAAGATCATGTCAAACAGTTGGATTAGGTTGATGGATAGTTGGTATGGATTGTTGGTTGTCATTGATGTCAACCATTGGAGAGTGATATTTTAGATTGATGTGAACCCTTGGAGAAAGTCCGGTAGCGAATTCTGGTAGCACAAAGGTTTTGGTAATGGACCCAAGGTTGTTTCATGTATAATGGTATGAGTTTTAATATATTTTATGGTAATACTATTCTATATGGATATAACATGTCATTCCATTTCCGATGGTATGTGGAATGTCACATAAATCCTAACGGTTAGAGAGTTATGGCCATGAGAAGTTGGAGAACCCATGTTTCGGTAATGGACCCAAGCTTGTTTGATGTATAATGGTATGGGTTTTGATATATTTGAAAACAAGACTATTCTAGATGTATAGTACATGGAATTCCATTTCCATGGGTATGTGTAATGTCACATAACTCCTCACGGTTAGAGAGTTATGACCATGTGAAGTTGGAGAATCCTCATGAGTCATCTAGAAGCCCCATAAGGTCAAAGTAGTCAAAGTGGTTTAAGAGATTTTTAGAAGGTAAATAATAAAGTGAAGTGATGAGTGTACTATAATTCAAAGTGAATACAAAATAAATTATTTAAATAATAAAATTAATGGAGAAATTACTAAGTTGAGAAGTGGTTAGAAGTGGGTTAGCCCTAAAATAAGGAAAGTGGTTTAAGATGGTTAGAAGGTAACCCCTTGAGGTAAGGTGAAGTGATGAGTGTACTATAAGTCAAAGTGGATACAAAATAAATTATTTAAATAATAAATTTAATGGATAAATTACTAATTGGACATGTGGTTAGAAGTTGGTTAACCCTAAAATAATGAAAGTGGGTTAAGATGGTTAAAAGGTAACCCCTTGAGGAAGCTACATGAAAGTATAAATAAGAGGCAAGCTTCTCTCATTTTATATCACTTGATCATATTGAATATTTACAGGTGACTGAGGTAACCAAAGGATATATAAGTCAAATTTCAGAGAGAAGGTGAAGTAAAGAAGGCCAAAATTCAAGGGAGGATAAATTCTTTTGATGATGCTTTCCAAGGTATGTTATGTACAGGTCATCTCACCATTTTCGCAATAATTTATTTTTATAGAATGATTCTGACCATGAAAGTGATAGGCCATTGAGAAAACATATCCAAGTATTTGTGGTATGAATTTTAGCTTGTGGTTCGTTGTAGTTTTGGAGTTACACTCCGTGTAAAATAGGGTTTGTGGCTAGTCCTGAAACTAGTCTAAAACATGTGTTTCGGGTAAAAACGTCATAACTTCTTCATAACATATCCAAATTAAATAAGACCAAAAGTATTGGTTAGAGTACATTCGGTAGTATTCTTTGTAAAGTTTCAGATCCATACAACAAATATTCTGTGCGGGGCACGCTCTACAAGTTCTCTCTCTAGAATAAGCCATAATTCAACAAGGTATGCCATTTTTTCTATAACTCCTTTTTTGAGAGGTTTAAAGTAGTGACACCTAGAGAAATTGCATAAAACAAACTGAAGAAAATTGTGTACTATTTTCATATCTTTATTCATTACATGTACATAGTTATGATTATTTCAAGTTAGGGTTGTTGACTAATCCAAAACTAGTCATGTGAGACTAAAGTAAAGTTTTATGAAAATGCTAGTCTCTTGTTGTTAAAGTTAAGGAAGGTTTGCAGGTAGGTGATAATATACACCAGGTCTATTATAGATTTACAAATCATATTTGGATGATGAAATTTATGAGGGCTTTTGGTTGAGGTACATGTTGGGTACATGGCTGATATAAGTAGTTGATGAGTTGGCACATGCATGAGGTGTATAGTTGATGATGTTGGTACATCTTGATGAG
>ML784528.1:456800-470959 GCA_009831015.1 Picea engelmannii
TGGTGCATGGTTGATGCACTTTTTATGGTACAGGTTGATTACAGGTTGAGGTACAGGTTAGTGCATGGTTGATGCACTTGTTTATGGTACATGTTGATTACAGGTTGATTGGTACAAGTTTGCAATAGTATATCTCACATTGATAGTGTGACAGTGGTTCCATCATTCTACTTATACGTCGGGGTGGTTGGATAGGGCAAGGACAGGTGGTTGTAGCCACCTTCCAGTTGTAGCTAGAGAACATAAGGGATTATAGCCTCCTTCTAGTTGTAGCCAAAGAATTGGGGAGTTGGGGCTTCCCTCAGGTTGTAGCTTGAGAAACTAGGGGGTTGGAGCCTCCTTCCAGTTGCAGTTGGAAAACAAAGGAAGTTGGTGCTTCCAATGAATATAATTCTTCAAGACATACAAGAAAAATAATTCTTTGGTTTTCTCTCACTTTAGATTTCCACGTAAAACACTGGTGTACTGTGTATGTGTATGGTTGTTCATTTGTTCATTTCTTATTTACTCTATAGTTATTGGATGATAATGCTACATTGATATAACACTTGGATTATATGGTTAAAAAGGATTACATTGCTCTATTACTGATTCACCCCCCCTCTCAGTAATCCAACAGATCCCTGTCATGTATAGGTCATGGCCACCAAATTACATCGTGGATCCATGCCAAAAAATTTCAAACCTAAACATAGCCACCGAAAATACACTATGGATCTATGTTATAAAAACTCAATTTTTTTAACATAGCCACAAAACATACATTGTGGATCTATGCATCAATACATACTCAAAATACTCCATCACAATCTGGATCTATTTTAAAATATCCAGGGTCTTCATTTCCACTGTGCCATAGTACAATTCTAACCATGTGAATAAAGGTGTTGAATTCAAACATGGTAGAAACCATCTGATTATCGATCAATGATGATTATTGTTAATAGATGCAAAAGGAACCACCAATAATGACAATGTACCTTAAGGTACATAATTACATCCTATTGAGTGTGAATATATATGAAGTCAAACACCCATAGAATCATTCGATCAGAGGTCATTGATGAAAACTTATCATCGAAGGTGAGGAAACTTGCCATTGAGGCATGCAAATTCCAAGGTATTCTATAGGTTCTAAACTATCTTCTAGATAATGTGCTGAATTTGATAGGAAGTGGTTCGTCACAAGAGGGACTTGATGTATCCCCCATCAATGACATGAAACAGGTGAAAATAGTTGAAGTAGATGAAGCATGGATTGGTGTATGACTGACTCAGGGATGGTCAACACTGTAAAAGGTTTCTTTTCAACTGGACTTCTCTTAAACATATGGATGACACAACAACTGTCCTGGCATCATTGACTCAAAAGGGGATAAAAAACCAATATGTTGACTCATGGAGGAATATGATCAACAAGAGACAAATAGATTTCCCAATCTTGGCACAAGGAGTGAAAGGGTGTCATGTTCAAGAGTGAATAGCTGCCAGAGATTAATACAGATTTCATGTAAGTTCCCTTTCCCAATTTCCCCCCACCATGTTTGGCGAGTACCTCTTTATTTTTACACAAGCTTGAGGAGAACAAAATCTGCGTTTACTATAAGCTCACCCTTCGAATGAGTCTTTCAGAGTATTTTTAATGAACCCTAGGAAGGAGTGTTTCAGTCCCATATGAGTATTTCAATGTAAATTTTACGAGTCCAAAGAAAGTAAACTCAGTGGTTTTTCATGTTTAGAGAGTTTTAAAACCACTTAAAGAAAACTCCACGGTTAACTTTTTCATAAATTTAGTCTCCCAAACCTGAAAAAAGTATAAAATAATACCTAGGAGAAATCTTCTAGCCATGATTGACTAGAGTATTCATTTTTCGTAATTAATCATACTTAGCTTGAAAAAGGGGTAAACTAAAACTGAATAGATGATCCTTCAAATTATTTAATGAGAGTGAAAGAAATCAAGTTCACTCACCAATTTTTTCATATTTATAGGGTTTCGAAAAGAGATTAAAGAAAATCCATATACTGTTTTTGGTATTTCTTTAAAGTTTTCCTTTTTCCTCGGGAAAAAACAATAAAATATATGTTTGACCGTAACTATATGTTTCAAATATGAATCGTCACCAATACAATCTAGAACAAGCCATCAGTCATATTTTATAATTAAAGTAACCATTTAAGAACTATATTAAAGTGGGTAAAAATAAAAAAAATAATATTAAAAGGAATATTCTTTACTAGGTTAAAATAGACAAATGTAATTTGTTTTTCACCACTGTGTTTTTACCTTTTTCATAGTGAAAAAATACCTCTTTTGTTTGAAACTTTAGGAAAATATTATGATCGGATCAGTGGACGATTGAGAATCTCATTTTCTCCAAGTAATAGCTCTTCTCTTCCTCTTTCATTTGATTGTCATTTTCTGTCATTTCAAGATGTTTTTGGGTGATTTTGAGCTTGTGGGCAAGCCCTAAAATGTGCCTCTTGGGTTTCGCAGGCTGTCCATATCGAGAACTACGACATTTTTTCTCTATGTATAATACTTAAAGTGTGACTCCCAGAAAACCAAATTTCTCTTTCAGTTTGAGAAGTGATGCTTCAAAATTTCGGTTCTTGGCTAAGAAATAAATTATTTCTTGGTTGTTTGCAAAATTTTGACTGGTTAAAATGTTGGAATGGAGGGAAAGAGAGCATGAATTATAAGATCAAAGTGTTTCTAATGACCCAAATACTATGTTGGATCTCTGGAGGTGTGGATTGGATTTTTTTTTCAAGATTCATGGCATAAGGGCTCAGGTTAATTTTATTGTTCTTGGTGAAGATGTGGGAACCCGACGAACAAGTGTTCAAGGTCGGTGTCCATGATTTGTCTTTGGAAATCTAAGCCATATGTTTTTTAACCGAGCTATCAAGGTGAGGAGAGAGAATATCATTGTTTGGATTCAGGGGTGGTAGAAAAAAGACTAATAATTACATTGCATAGCATTGCATTCC
The DNA here is from genome assembly GCA_009831015.1 of Picea engelmannii. Taxonomy (NCBI): domain Eukaryota; kingdom Viridiplantae; phylum Streptophyta; class Pinopsida; order Pinales; family Pinaceae; genus Picea; species Picea engelmannii. Next base: position 459,795 of record ML784528.1, read on the forward strand.
CAGGACAAGGAAAAGTAGTGGGAAGATTCCCATTAAAAATTTGAGAGACCTCTCCTTAAGAATACTTTTATTCACCATTACTCGATTTGTTGGAAGTGTATCTCCCCATTTGTACACCAACTCTTAGATGCAATATGCACTAGATTGTATGGCTCCAACAATATTTAATTGGTGTGAGGGAATACTCGAAAGCATGAAAGATTAGTTGACAAAGTGCAAGACCAGTTGACTGAAGCAATTCGATTACGAGTCAATTTTAGTCTCTTTCTTCCTGGAAGGAGTTCCACTTTTACGCTTACAATTTATGGTGTTAGAGAAAGACCCTAGCCCATGAGAGCCTCGAACGAAGAGGTGGGTGGACCTGATGACGCGCCATGGTGGCTATTGTTCCTGAGATTAAACTTAAGGCTCAAAGAATAATGTCAGGCATTAGAAAATTTTATGAGATTGTTTTTTTTTTAAAGTTCTTTTTCTACATTAGTTATATGAGAAAAATTCCTTGAATGAAATTAACATTATAGTAGCACAGAGGCCGTATTTTGTGTCTGAGCCAAAATTGCAATGTCGAATGGTGTGAGAGAAAACTACAAAATTGTAAAACAAAGCAAGGAAACAATTGTTGAAGAGTCTCACCTTGTTATAGTGGAAGAAAATAGATAGTGTAACCTTGAATAAAGTATAATATATAGTAATCCACACAACTCACAGGTATTTCTTTACTCACAATAAACGCAGAGGAAAAACTGCTTACTTAACAAATTACTGATGAAATATGATTACAATAGTTGTTGTACTAAATTGAAATCAAACATTTATCAAGTAATCATAAAGAAATGCTAAGATATGGAAAAACACAAGAAACACATAACGTCCCAAACTAAACAAAATTTGGAATCTATGTCTGCACTTGTATTAATACTCAATAAGGAGAGTTTTCTTTATTACAATTGGCAAGAAGCAGCCTTTGATAGATCTTAAATCTATGTATTTATACAAACTGTCTCAACTCAAAACAGTTGGACTTCTTATAATTAGAAATAGTAAATAATTTTGAATAAGGCAACAAAATGTAAAATCTATAGAGTGGTTTCTTCTGTCTCTTCACCTGCTCGCAGAAACATTTCTTCTCCTCATTCTTTAGTCCAGGAAAAAATATCGTCTGATCTTCTTGATGATTTGGCATTCGTTTATGGCCTTTTTTGTTTGCTGCCATCTGTCCCTCAAATATGTGAATAGCATGTGCATGTTCCCCTTACTTGTTTTTGTATGTGCTTGTTTTCCCAAATTGAACACATTGGATGCATTTACTCAATAGTTGCACCACTAATATTGAAGGCTCAGTTTCTTCCTTCACCTCGAAAGTGTATAAATTCCTCTCTACCTAAGGAAACTTCTCTTGTATCCTTTTAGCTCCTTGAGACGTGACCTGTAACTGTAAGATTGGTTTTACTATCCATTTATTTATTTGAAGGAGATCAATCTGGTTCATTTTCTGGATGGCCGTCAAAGCTTCTTCTTTGCTTGTTCTAGAATTATACTAGTTATTTACTATATCAATTTGACCCAGGGCTTCAGAGATAGCATTTCCTTCAAAATCAATTAGTCCTTTGACTAGTGAAGACAATGCTTCTAGACAAGCTTCATTTACCTCCCTGGCAAGTCTTTTGCTTTTTGCTAGATTTGTTTCTAAGGCCTTTAAAGCTATATCACCTTTTATTTGTTCTGAAAGAGAAAGCCTATGAATATCTGAGACATCATCCTTTGGTATTATTTATATGGACTCTTGAAACTTAACTCGAGATGAGAAAGCCTCTCTTTATTTAATATAGATATCTTTTAGAGCAAGGTCTACTACCTAGTAGCATTTCTGGATGGCGTCGACCTTCATGAAGAGATCTTGTTGGGATATTTCTAGTTTTTCATTTACTTCCAGTGTTTGAGTCCGAAAAGATGATATCTCCACTGATGTACCCTCAGTCAAGTCTAACCTGGCTTGCAATTGCTTTATTAACTCTTCTTGTTGAGTGACCAATCCTTTGTTGGCCTATGAATTATGATGGAGCTCTTCAAGGTTAGCTTGAAGCCATTGAATTTGATGTCTATCATAAGATCTGATCTATTCAAAATATGTGTTCATCTTATTCTTCATATTCTATTCCATGGTCATTATTTGATCTTGCAACTGCCCTACCAACTGGTCTCTCTATTTTAGTTTCTCGGCCAAATTTTCTACAGACCATTGATTAACAGTGGCCAAAGCGCCCAACGAATCTGCAACTTCCATGGAAAATTATGTATCATCTCGATTCTATCCATCGTACACCATCCTTTGACTTTTGACCATCTCTCCATCTTTCTGATGTGTTTCTCATTTGAAAATGGTCCTCCTTTTCTTGTTGAAGAAGAAGTCCTAAGGAGGCATCTCTTCAGGAGAAATTGGGGTGAGATCACTTATAAAAATGACTTCGGAACTAGGATTTCCAAAACTAGATTGTAAAGGAATCAATGAAGTAATAGGAGAACCTATCTCCGTAGACAGTTGTTGCTAAACAATTTTTGCAGTAGATGTGGCTGGTGTAGAAGGAGATGTATCTTGTCGTTGCTCTAGAAAATATTCTATTTGAGCCTTTTATTGAGGGCCTAATGGATTTGATAATGAAGCTTCCACTTTCTACATTAAAACCTCAACGCTCTTCGAGTTTTCCCCAATATCCTGTTTGCCAGAGATCCCTATCTCAAAACCCGAAGGCACAGTTTCCTATGTAGGCAAAGTGGCTACTGATTCTCCCTGTAGTAATTTCGATAAGTTGTTTCATCTGTGACTTTAAAAACTGAAGAAACTGGCATGTTGATCTGGGGACAAAGTTTGGACTCTGTTCAACACTTCCTCATAGGACTTGAACCCCCTGAATACTTCATCATGTGGGGAGTTTTCATGCACATATCTCTTCATGTTGTATTGTGCCAAGTGATTTTCCATGATTCTGTGAGGGTCGTGCCTCTTAAATTCAATGTTAACCAACTTGACATCCTCCAAGGGTGAAACTTCCACGTTGGAGTGATTGAATTCTAAAAGTGAAAACATACCAACCTGGAGAGGGAAGTTAGGCCATACCTTTTTCTGTGTTGCTTTAAACTCCCTACTGATGCCCCCTGTCACTGTTTGATAAGATACTTCTTGGCATACTAGTCGGTCGGGTAAAAACCTCGAGAGATCATGTGGAGGGACCAAGCATACGAAAAACCTGATGTAAGAGAAGTTTTCATCAATGAACCACTCTGTTATTTTGCCCAAATTTCCCATGATCTTGTCTGAAATTCGAGGGGTTGGACAACCATATAAAGTTATATGGACCGACACTACTACATTGTGGTATATTTTTTAGAAGAAATCTTTGGCCTTTTCCTCCCACAGTTTGGAATGGTAAAAATGTATAGGTTTTGCGTTGGTTGGGGTCCAATTCCAATTCATTAGTGGGAAAGGGGTTATGAAGCATATGGAATCCATAATATATGTAGACATATAGAAAGGGGCAGACTGTCCCTTTGATTTATCTAGCTGGTATTCGATGATTTCTTTGGCCAGATTATCCGACAACATCTTGGCCCAGTTGAAAGAATAGCCTTCGGCTACCTTGTGCATAATTGGCACCCATGCCACTGGGAAATGGGTGGGAATTTTATTCTCGAATATCCTACTTAGGATCATAGCTACATAAATAATATGAGTATCCAATGACGTTGTGGCGTAAACATCGTGAGCATCGGCTCTGAATTTTTTCGGGTGGCCCCACCAGGAGTTGATTATATCAGGATAGATTTTGTCATGTTGTATACACTCCTGTTGTTTAAACTTCAACATGAACTAAACATTGTGATTATATTTAAAATTGGGGTATAGCTTATACATTACTTGTATGTGTTCTGACCGGAAAAACCCAACATCAACCTTTTGAGAGTTGAAAACGTTCCTGGTTTGGATGTTGACGTTTTCCGGGGCCCAACCTATCATGTCATTCTATGGCATGAGCCTCGATCACACGACTATCTTGTGGAGATCGTACTGGGATATAATTATGAGTTTAGCTCCATGAGAATCGTCCACTTCATCACCAGAATATTTTGGGCAATTTATAACCTCATGTTCTATAATCTCGAACACCTGTGTCCAATATTTCACAGTGATGGCTCTCGGTGTGGTATATGCCAAAATGTCTACATTCGGGTTTGCACCTTCACCAGCTATAACAGTCTTCTTCATCATCTTTCATGGTGCCATGTTATCGAAAATAGAACAAGGATACCTATTGTAGAGGAAATTGCGTAAGATTCTTACTCAACGGATGATGAAAATGGAATTTAAAATCAAACATTTTATTCACATCAAGTGCATTGATTTGCGCATACCTTCACTGAAGGAAAAATTATTAGCCTTAATGAGATAATTATACCTGGAAATCTGCAACCCATGCTAAAAATCATTATCATTGATTTGTGATAAATGCCATTAATATTCAGAGGTTCGTCTTCTAGAATTTTGGATGAAACAGATTTGAAATTTCTCGAATCGTGAATCCACGAATGCTTAGTTATGAGATAATCCCTCTTAAAATATTAATTAATCACATTTAACTTTAAGTGCTTCGGGTGTTTGAACTTCAGGGTTTTTAAAAGTAGCTCGAAAATAAATCACCGAAACCCGAAACTGCGAAAAGTTTAATTATCCAATTATCGCTTAAAGTTTTAATTAATCACAATTAAGTTCAAGTGTTTCGGAAATTTGGACTTCAGATATATTAGGATGTGACGAAAGATAAATGTACGAATTCCGAAGTGCGAAGTCACTAACTATATTTTAACCAAGATTAACTTAATTAATGTAGATTTAATATTTCAACATTTTAATTCTTCGTGGATTTACGAGTTAGCTCTTTGCTATATTTTCGAAAGGCCATTCCCATAGTGATGTGTCGAAGATGACATCATTCTAGATGACATTTCGAGACCAGGGGGTGCCACATGTTACTTAGAATCGTATGAATCTTTAGATGAAAATGTCGGAAATAGATACCACGTGTCAACCCAGGGAAGGCTCAAAAGATACATGTGTACTATGACTCGTGTCATCTAAAGGTTTATGAAAAAGTGATAACAGACTCTTTCATGTTTCAAGACTTTAATCGTGAAGACCCATTGGAACACTCAAAGCGCGAAGCTCTAAAGTGGTGCTTTATTGAGTTGACTCTTTAACAATCAGGTGACTCCAAAACTCTAGGAAAAGAGGGGATTGTTCAATCAATGGGGAACTTCATTAGCGACGGATATCATGCACACCTTATGACCAGAAATAAATTTGATTTAAACTTCGAAAGTTAATTTTTGAGTTGTTAGTTTGGGAAAGATGAAGTTGAAAAAGTGAAGCTCAAAGTTTAGGATTATATGTGTTCCAACATAGGCTTCATCTGGGGATCGTGTCTTCCTGTGAGGCATGGAAGAACCGTATATCAAGTGCCTTTATTAGGTAAATGGAGTCATTATTATATTTCTGGGAAACACCTTTGGGTAAAAATTCTTTATAGAAAAATTGAACATCAATCGAATCTCAAAAACCTTCAAAACACATCTAATTATTGATCTCAAGTTAGGCTATTAATAATTTCCTTTTTCTAAAACTGAGTTTGGATTTTCTTAAGATAATCAAAACATCTTTAACTGAAATATCAGACTTTGGTTGACTTCATTCGCATCAAGGCTAAGTAATTTAAACAATTTATTTAGGGAATCCCTTGTCGGTTTAGAATGCAAATATTACCAGAAAAAGAGTTAGATACCAGATTATGTTATATACATGTATGCTAACCTTACAAATATCATAGATATTGCTTCACTTCCAGCAAGCCTATTTAGTACCCCAGTGAAGTTATCTATATCTCCCATTGAATTTCCTTTCACCACTTCAATTGACATTTTTGCATTTTATTGAGATGAGGGAAATTATTACATGAATTTCCTTTCATCATCTCTTTTGGACAAAATGGGGGCAATCGAATTATGAATTTCCTTTCACCATTTGTCTTGGACTAGATGGGGGCAATCATTTTATGAATTTCCTTTCACCATCTATCTTATATTTATATTTTTGAAGTGGGGGCAATCAATTTGTATGTATCATACAAGGGATGATATCTTCTTAAGATTTGACAGTGAAGTTCTATCAACAATTTTTTATTGTACTATGTACTAAATCTCTCCCGATCTTCAATACATATGTTCCTATAAGGAAAGTCTTATGGGGAATTTTTATTTTCCAGGGATTGGCCTTGAGTGGACTAATCAGTTAAAATATGTTAGAAGAGATAAATTTATCAAGATTAGCCTAGACATACTTTCTTTTAGTTAAAATCAGAGGAACACAAAGATTTTCGCCTAATCTTGTTTTGAGGATATGTTTTAAAGTTTTTAGAGTCAAGGAAAAATTATTTCTTTCTATGAAGAATTAAAGACAAGTAGTGAAAATCATAATAGATTGAAAACTCGAGGATAGGAAAAATGAAATAGAGAAAGGACTCAAAAGGTCTGACACAAAATACTCTCATTTCCACACAAGTTCACTTTTTTATTATTAGGCTTTTCTTTTTAAACCCTTTGTTGTTCTTCTTAATCCTTTATTTTATTTTATTTTTGTTTTATTTTCATTTGATAAGGGTAGGCTTATGAATTAATCTGTAGATTTATACTTTTCAGATTCTTGTTCAGGTGACTATATTTACATGAGTGGAACCTCACTTATATCCGATAGGGTTTCTTTTAGAATTTTAGCTAGAACAATAAGAATAGAACTTCATACCTCAATTTCATTTATATTTTAAAACCAATCAATTATTAATTCATCACCTGTTCCGAGAGAAAACAAATGTTTTGAAAATTGAGCGTTGGATTCTGATACCTCCTAGTCTCTTATCTGATAGTATAGATTCTGCACAGTGCCAAGATAGGAAAGTTAGAAAATTCTGCAGAATAGAAATGATATGCAGTAGAGATATTTTTTATATTTTTCTTTTATGATATCAAATAAGACTTGGTTTATTTACAACAAAAAGTAAAATTTAGATGATTTACGAAAAAAAATGAAATTGCAAATTGAAACAAGAAACCAAACCGGTATATACAATGGTAATGTGAAACATGATTATTTCATAAAAAATTTTAGATAGCGCCCATTGGCAGGGGTGTCAAAAGTTTTTCTGTCGATATTTTCCAATAGGAAGGAATTATTTCCCTCTGTATATGCAATTATGAATGTTCTAAACCAAAGATGATCGAACTTGTTGTGTTTTCCTGCATCCTCTTTTCTAGAATCCCATTTTAAAACCAAATCATAGGAAGAAACTCCCTATCTTTAGATTTTTTATCGAAAAGGGATTTCATATTATCCTGGTACTTTTGAAGTTTGTCATCTAGTTCAACCCTATTTTGCTGGACTTCGATTATTTGGTTTATCCTCTTCGTTACGTCATTTGGATCCTCTTTCGCGTATTGCCACAACTTCATCACAGGAAGAGAGAGGTTAATAGGGAGGACAACACAAGTACCATAAAACATTTGAAAAGGATACATGCCTATTGATTTATTGGTGTCGATTCGGTTCGACCATAAGGCGTACTTCAGGTGAATGTGCCAATCCTTCTTCTTTTTCGTCAACACCTTTTTTATGATATTTGTCAAGCTCTTGTTGGATGATTCGGCCAACCCATTTCCTTGAGGTTAATAGGCTGTAGAATGTCCTAACACAATGTTATATTTTTGAAAAAAACTTACCATTTCCATAGATTTGAAGGCTTGGGCATTGTTAGTGACTATTTTTCGCGGACAACCAAATATCGATAGGATGTTCTCTTCCAAGAATTTATTACTACCGAATCAGTAGCATTCCGAGTTGGAATAGCCTATACTCATTTCGTGAAATAATCGATAGTAGTCAGAATCCATTTATGTTGGGCGCTTGACTGTGGGTGGATTTCTCCAATGAAGTCTAGACCCCATTGTTGAAAAGGAGCCTCTATTTTGACTGGGACTAAAGGTAGTGCAGGGAGCTTTTGCTTACCAGAGAACAATTGACACGGGTTGCAAGCTCAAACCTTGGCATTCAAATCGATAAATAACTTTGGCCAATAATATCCAGCTCTTATAATTTTGCAGGCCGTTTCCCTCTAGGCGTGATGTCCTCCGCACACTCCTTCGTGAAATTCATTTATGAAATTTTCTGTTTCAAGTTCCATTAAACATTGTAGCAAGAAACCTAGAGGATCTTTCCAGTACAATTGACATTCAATAATATAGTATTTAATTGCGTGTATCTTCAACGTTCTCGCTTGGGATGGAGTCATGTCACTCAGGCGTAAGGAGGTATGAAAAAATATCATGATACTAATCAGAGGAAGAGAAATTCTCTTCGATCTGTATTGTAGGGGTTTGATCATCAAGTTCCTCTATATTTGGGATGTATCCATGTGATTCTAGGTGGTTTATCCCGAGTGCCATGAAATTTGATTATGCTAATAATTTCACCAGGCCCTGACCTTTGACTATCTTGGTTGGTTTTACTTATAGATTAAACTCTTGAATTTTATCTAACCACCGACCTCTCCTACCATCATTGTCCGATTGTACCAAGATATGTTTGACAAAACTTGTGGGCACATAAGTGATTATTTTGGAATGTAGTACATAGGTCCTGAAATATTTGAGAGCTTTCACCATGGCGTAAGCTTGTTTTTCCAGTATATCGTATTTTAATTCGGCGTCCCTGAGAATTTTACTGAAAAAGGATATTGGCTACTCGAAACCTTCTTCGTTCTTTTGCAGGAGTACTGCTGCGATAGTATGTTCAAATGTGAAAGAAAAAATCAAGAATTCCTTAGTGTAGTCTAGACTAGCTAACATTGGCGCTTCGCTTATAGATTTATTCACTCGCTTGAATTATGCTTTATCTTCGGTGGTCCATTTCATTTCGCTATCCTTTTTTAACATATCTATAAACATTTTGACAATTTCAGCGAAGTTAGGGATAAATCTTCTCAAAACATTTATCTTCCCCAAAAAAGAATGGATTTCTTTCTTATTTTTGGGAATGTTTATAGTGTCAATAGCCTCGACTTGCTTAGGGTTGACCTTGATTCCATCCTTTGAAACTATATGACCCAAAAGCTTGCCTTCTTGCATAGAAATATGTGACTTCTTAGGGTTAAAAGAAAAACCAAATATTTTGCATTTCTCAAAGGTCTGTTTGAGATGAACCAGATGTTCTGCATCAGAATTTTAGAAGACTGTTAGATCATCCAAGTAAATAACAACAAATTTATCTCTCTCACCAATGAAATATATATCCATCTCCCTATGAAAAGTAGCCCTTGTGTTCATCAAACCGAAATGCATTTTATCATATATGAAATTTCCCCACAGAGTGGTGAACGCAATCTTTTATTTATCATCTTCATGGACAACAATTTGGTTGTATCCAAAAAAAACATCAATCATAGACATTCTTTTAGCTCCAACTAGTTTTTCTAGGACATGATCCATTTTTGGCAGTGGGTAGTTGTCCTTGAAGGATGACCAGTTTAAATTCCTGAAGTCTACACAAAGTCTTATTTCTCCACTTTTCTTCCTAACAGGTACTAAATTTTCCACCCATTCATAATACCCGAGTGGGACAATCATATTTGCATTGAGAAGCTTCTTGAATTCCCTTTCTATTACTGGCAAGAGGATAGGATTTATCTTTCTCATCTTCTACCTAAAATGTTTGGTACCATGCTTCAAAGGAATCTTATGTTCAATTACAGAGGTATCATAAGTTTTTAGATCATCATAGGACCATGCAAAGACATCTTTATACTATTTAATCATCTCGGCGTACTTATTCTTCACTTGGGCTGGAAGGTATTTAAATATCTTGACCAGTTTAGGATCCTTTTTAGTTCCTATATTACAATATTCAACCTCTTTGGGATGAGGTCGTAAGGTAGATTTCAAGGGTATATCATCTTGGTCGAACAATCTCTCTAAAGGTATCAAACCTCTAGGGATCTGATTTTTCTTAAGCACAAGCATTCGATGATTTGCGATCTTATCCTAGAACCTTTGAGGATCTTCACCTTCCTACATGATCCAGATTGGATCGTTCTGATTTTCTTGATCTATATGAGTCTCAGAGAACTTGTCAACCATTTCTAGGAACTATTTAATTTGCTAGTCATCTTCAAAGATTTGCCAGTGTTGAACATTATTTGGGATTGAAGGTTTGTGTCTCATTTTGATATGATATTTCAGCTTAAGGACAATAGATGGTACAAACATCACAACTACTTTGGCTAAAGAGTCTTCCTGCTGATTTTCCATTCTGGGAATGTAGTGAATGTTAAATGATGAGAATAAGTTGTCTATCAAATCCCAGGCGCAATTTCTGTATGACCTTAGCCTCAGATGTTTATCTTGATATTGGTTCTTTATTTGTTTCACAATAAGCTCTGCATCACCATAAACTATTATATGTTCAATTTTTAGCTTCCTGTAAGCCTCTAATCCTAAGTGTTAGAACAATATTTTCCTCACCCTATGCAATATTGAAGAGAGGGCCTTATTCCATTTCCGTATGAAAACTTACTTTCCCTGATTAATGAATCCAGAGACAAAAATAAATATTTTTCCACTTGTATGCACCTTACAAGTTATACAGCATGCGTATACACTGGTTTCTCCACTACATCCCACATACATCGGGATGTGTGCTAGAAAATAAAAAATAAATGTCAGGTTTCCATGTCATGATAGAAGATCTCTGATCCTTGGCCTTCCATATACTGGAAACGTTCTGACTCAGCCCTTCAATTGCTTTCTGAAGGCTATAAAGAAGCCAATTCTGAGCTATGGAAAAAAAGAGAGAATTCAACTTTGAGAGAAAAGTTACTCTGGAGAAATTATTACTTCATTAGTGAGTCTACATCCCTTTGTCCTTTAAATTTGAACACAATGTTCATCTCCCAAGATCTTCCCTTATTGATGGAGAACCTGTTTTCCTCCCTTATATGAGCTTGCCTTTTGTGGAGGATTGAAGTGGCGGAGGCCCAGTTGAAAGGAACTCGTTTTCTCGGTTCTGAACTGTG
>ML784528.1:471709-508473 GCA_009831015.1 Picea engelmannii
CAAAAAGGAATATTATATTAATATTTCTTAAATATAAAGTATGGATAATTATTTTATCCTAAGTTCTAAAGTTGGGGACAAGTGGGCCAAAGTAGCTCCCAACATGACAAGTGTCAAGTTGGGGACATGCATACATATTGTTGAGACTTAGTTCATTTCCTGTCATCTTTTCCATCATTCCTTCCATCATGCATCTAGGAAATTAATCATCCATGAGTATTCACACCCATTGACCTATCCTTGGTATCTCATGACTGTACCAGAACCCATATCCATAGCCATTTTGTGTTGGTGTGTCTGGTTAGCTTAGGAGATGGATTGAAGAAGCGGGTTGTCTGGCCCATGAGTAATTCTTTGGGTGAGAGAATTGTTGGGAATTGAATTCCTGAAGGTGTTGAACTATAGCTACAATGCTCTAAGACTTCCTGTCCAGCCTATTGTTGAAGCTTGAAAAGGAAGTGGGGCAGTTGAAGGACTGTTGAGAAGAGAAGGGGCACACTTCCCGGGTGAGACAAGAATGTGGGGAATGAGGGATTGTAGGCTGTTAGTTGAGTGAGCACCTATGATGGAGTCTTTCCTGTTTTCCATGAGCCTTTAGCCTGGTTAGGAATCCCTTTACCCGGGTGGAGTTTAGTCCCAGCTCGGGGGTGACTCACTGTTGAGAGTGATGAACAATATGGTCTAAGGTTGGGAGGTTTGTGGAAGGTCTGCACGCAGTTGGTGACATTCTTACAAAGATAAGTGTCAATTGTGTGATAAATTTACATGTTGCATTGTTGTTTAAGTGCTTATTTTTATGGGTTTCTCCTATGCATGATTATAACTGTCTGTATGTTTATGGGTATTTCCGGTATATGCTGCATCTCTATGTTTACGGTTATTTCAGTGTGAATCCATGCATTTACAAAATGTGTTTGTCTGTTTATGTTTTACATGTAAAGCTTCCGCAAGTGTTCTGTGTGCATATGTTTTAATTACGTGCAGTTAGAAAAATTTATGTGGCATAGCTCAGTTAGATGTTGGGTATGTTATAGTATGTTCCACAAAGAGAGAAGAAAGAGTTCTCTGGCGTAGCGTGGCCCGGCATGGATGGCCGCGGATGTTACAAATTGGTATCAGAGCTACAATTTTCAATGTTGAGCCTGGATGGGCCGAACAAGTTAAGTTGAAGAAAAATTTCATAGAGGATTTATTTTGAAGTGGCCAAATTTCGAGTTGTAGAGCATCCAGCTACAATATGGTACAAAAATTGGGAAAAAACCCCAATTTCGGTTGGTAAATTCATGGGGAAATTGCGAAATTCAGCCATGTGGTAAGATATTATTGATTTAATGTTTGTTCTAGCAAATTAGAACCTGAAATTGGTCGAATTTGAAGTTATAGTGAATCCATAACAGTTGGAGCGAGATTAATAAATAAAATTCTCAATTCATGAATTGATTTTGGGGAAATTCATTCCAGAAATGTCAACCCACAACGATTTGTTGTTGCAGAGGTTGAATTGGTGTTTTTGGGGTGAAATTGAACGAATTTCATGGTTGTAGAATGTCTATGGTAAATTGGGAAAAGTTATGAAAAAGCCCCAATTTCTGTAGTGGAATTCACGAGGATTTGATGCACATAAAGGTGAATGTTCACAGGTGGGCACACTAAAAATGCATGATGCGCAGTGGAAAGCTTGTGATAGGTAAAATTCGGCACAATGCGAAAATATATTGGCATGCTGGTGCATGTGCTAAATTTCAGTGCCGTGCGGAAAAATGTTAGTGTGCGAGTGTGCACGCTAAATTTTGGTACCGCGCAAAAAAATAGTGGTTTTCTGGTGCGCGCGCTAAATTTTGGCGCCGTGTGGAAAAATGTTGGTGTGCAGGTGCGCACGCTAAATTTGGAATTGTGTAGTGTGCATACTCATAAGAAGTGTGCGCGATGTGGACATTCATAATAATGGAGTGCCTGGTGTGTGCAGTATTGCCATAGTGCAGTGGAGTTTGGTAGCTGCGCGCGCAATGTGAGTATATGTTGTCGCGCGACAATTTTGTTAATGGTGCAGGCAGAGTTTTGGTGCTGAGTGAAATGCACATGAAATATCAGTGTGCGGTACAAAAAAAATGCATGGTGGATACCAGCGCGTGGTAAAAAAACTACGCACGGTGGATATTGGCACGCGGCATAAAAGTAGTGCACGCAAGTTAGTGGCGCAACGAAGAAGTGATACACAGTGGGTTTAAGGTGCACGCAACACGATTTACCTTATGTTGTTGCTGCACATGGTAAATATGGATGTACAGGTTTAAATTTGTGCGTGTGAAGTCGTTTGGAGGGCGAACAATAGCAGAAAATCAACGATTTTCTACGACGTTTTATATCATTTGAACGCCATTGTTTTGCAGCGCGTTTTTGAGGGCCTTAATAGTGTTTTTAACAACTAAAAAACCACAAGACAGAGGTGTACCAAATGCAATTGTAGCTCAAATAAAAGATCTCGGATAGATCTTTTTAATGGTGTAAATTGTTCGTCAAATAGAGCTTTTTTGAGAAAGTTACAACCCAAACAGTGGAGAGTAAATTTTATGACCCAACTAACTTCAAAGGGCCATAACTTTATGCTCCAGAATCAGATTGAGGTGCAGGAGTAGTCAATGGAAAGATATTGAACCAAAGAAGGCAGTCCCAGATCTGAATTAAACTTATTGGCAAGTTAAAGGTGTTTAATATGGAAAATAAGGTACCTATATCATTCCAGACCAAAAACAGAAATGGGCCTAGAACTTCAACAGGCTATAACTAGTAGCCCAGAACCTAGAATGAGGTGAAACTTGGAAAGAATATCCATAATATGTTTATGCAGAAACCCAATTGAGATCATACTAAAATTCCAATGGAGTAGGTGCAAAAATTCATAATTACAACACAGAGTTGCGCCAAGTTGAAAAATGAGTAGAAAAATTAATGGGAAAATTTCAAATAGCCATAACTTTCTGCTCCAGACTTGGAATTGAGCATGTGAGAAGGCATTGGAAAGGTATTGAACAATGGAATCTAAATATCCACCCAAAAAATTGATCAGGGCATTCAAAATTTTAGTAAATCAGAAGAAAGGATTTTGATATATTATTGAACCAAAATGGTTCATATTTTTCATGAAATTATTAAAACAGTTAGCCTGACAAAGTTTTGTTGGCTACACATTCTGCAGAGTTAACAACAACTAGATCAGATCAATATTAGTGCAGAGTCCATAGGAATGGAAGAGGCAGAAATGAATTACAGCCAGGAAGATGAAATCAGAGGGATGGATGTCCATTTGGGCATTGAAGGAACAAACTCCAATGGACATGGAGAAGAAAGGGATGAAAACATGAATATGGTAGAGACCATTAAAAATTTGCAGAAGGATTTACAAATCCATAAATATGATAATTAAAGGCTTATGAAAGCCAAGGAGCAACAAGATGACTTCAACAAGAAGTTATTGGAGAGATTGAACATAATAGAAAAGAAATTGGATAAGGAGAGTGGCTCAAGCAAATATGGAAATCACACGTCTCATGATGAGAAAATAAAAGAAAAAAGTGTTAGCAGACATGACCATCACTCCCCAAGGCATTCAAATAAGAGAGTAGATAGCAGCTCAAGTCCATCCCCTGTCAGGAAGCACAAGAGGTCTGGGGTGGATGAGCTATGATGAGAAATGAACAAAATCAAACCTCCTACATTTGATGGTGAGCACAAGAAGGATGAAGATGCAGAAACATGGCTATTGGGAATGAGAAAGTATTTTCAATTGCATAACTATTCTTCTCATGCAAAAGGTAGAATTGCTATCTATCAACTCAAGGAAAAGGCATCCATGTGGTGGGATCAACTTGTGCAGGTGCAAAATATTAAAGAGAAAAGTGTCACGAGGGAATTCAAGAAGTATTTTGAGAAGAAATACTTGACTAAGAGATACTATGACAAGAAAATGAAAGAGTTCTTTGAACTCAAGGTGGGGAGTATGAAAATAGATGAATATGAAAGAAGGTTTCTAGAATTTCTGAAGTATGTCTCTTTCATCAAGGATGAGACAGTTAAGATTCAAAGGTATTTGAGTGGATTGCCATCCTTCATCAGTGACAAAATACAGTATGATGATCCCAAGACATTGGAGGAGACCATAAGGAGAGCTAAGTGCCTATATGATTAGCAGAAATCAAGGCCAACTTTCCAAAAAGCTTGGGAAGACAAAAATAAATTCAAGATGGATCAAAGGAAGAAGGGGTCTAAGCCACCATTTTTCAGAAATAATCCACAGGGACAACAAATTCCTAGAGAGCCCAGAACGATTGACGGAGGAGGTCAAAGGCCAAGGCAACCACCTATTCAATGTTGGGGTTGTAAAGGAGATAACATGTACAAAGATTGTCCTCACAGGGGTGAAAAAGGGAGAACTATTCACAATGTACAACAAGTTGAAATAGTGGAGGACATGGGAAAAAATGTACCTAGGATCTATGCAGCCCTTGAAAACAAGCAAGTAGAATATCAGTCACATATGATTAAAGTGGAAGGTATGATTAACAACCAAACCATTGCTATTTTAATTGATTCAGGAGCTAGTCATAGTTATATAGATCCTAATCTAGTGGAAATTTTTCATTTGCCAAGAAGCAAGCATGGGAAATCTTGGTTGGTGTAGCTGGCTACTGGAGCCAAAAGAAAAGTTAGTGAGATGGTTGAGTCATGTCTTATGAACATGAATGGACTGAACACGAAGGCAGATTTAAACATCTTACCTTTAGGTTCCTATGACTGTCTAATTGGGATGGATTGGTTGGACCAACATCATGCTCTCCTAGACTATCATAAGAAAGAATTTACTTGCTTGGATGAGGAAGGGAAACTAAGGATAGTGCAGGGAATTCCCATGGAAGTAACCATCAGAGATTTCAGCATTACAGCTGAAGAAATGTTACAGGAAAGGGTGTCAAATATTTGCAACACATATGGAAGAGACACCTAGAGACAAGGTGCCAAATTTGGAAGATTATGTAGTCCTAAAAGAGTTTGAAGATGTGTTCAGGGAGGTACCAAGACTAACCCCAAAGAGAGATATTGAGTTCTCTATAAATTTAATGCCTAGAGGAACTCCAATGTCAAAGACTCCTTACAGAATGAGTACACCAGAGCTGAAGGAGTTGCAAATGTAGCTTGAAGAACTTCTGAAGAAGGGGTATATATGCCCAATTGTGTCACCTTGGGGTGCCCCAATATTGTTAGTGAAGAATAAATATGGAACCTTAAGATTGTGCATTGATTTCAGATAGTTGAATAAAGTGACTGTTAAGAAAAAGTATCCTCTGCTAAGGATTGATGATCTTTTTGATCAATTGAAGGATGCAAAGATATTTTCAAAGATATATCACAGGTCAGGATACCATCAGGTAAGGATTAAGGAGGAAGATATCCGCAAGACCGCCTTCAGAACAAAGTATGGTCATTATGAGTTCACAATGGTGCTATTTGGGTTGTCAAATGAACTAGTTGTTTTTATGTTCTTAATGAATGGTGTTTTCCGAGAATATTTAGACAAGTTTGTCATTTTCTTTTTTGATGAAATTCTTATATACTCTAAGTCAGAATAAGATCATGAGAATCATTTGAGAATGGTGTTGAAAGTATTAAGGGAGCATCAGTTGTATTCCAAGTTGAGCAAGTGCTCATTTTATCAAAATAAAATTCATTATTTGGGGCACATCATTTCAAAGGATGGGATAGCAGTGGATCCTGAGAAGATAGAAGCCATTAGAGAATGGTCAAAGCCAAAGAATGTGACAGAGGTAAGATCATTCATGGGCCTTATAGGATACTACAAGAGATTTATTGAAGGATTCTCAAAGATTGCACACCCAATCACTTCCTTGCAAAGAAAGGGTGTGAAGTTTCAGTGGACATTGGATTGTGAAAAGAGTTTCCAACAATTGAAATAGTTACTAACAAGTTCTCCAATACTAAGGATTGCAGACCCAAATGAAAACTTCATTGTATGCACAGATGCATGTAAAGAGGGAGTTGGTGGAGTCTTTAGTCAAAATGGGTTTGTTATATGTTATGAATCAAGGAAGTTAAAGGATCATGAAAGACACTATGCCACTCATGATTTAGAGTTGGAAGCCATAGTGCATACCTTGAGGAAATTGAGACACTACCTCATGGGGAAAAGGTTTGAGCTAAGAACATACCATAATGGTCTAAAATATTTATTTGATCAACCAACTCTAAATGCTAGACAAAGTAGATGGTTAGAATTTTTAAGTGAGTATGACTTTGATATAAAGCATATCAAGGGAAAAGAGAACAAGGTGGATGATGTGCTTAGCAGAAGAGTGCATGAAATGCATGGTACAACCATTAGCATGTACCAATCAGATTTGAAAGACAAAATTACAGAGGCTGCCAAATTAGATTTGCATTACAAGGAATTAGTGACAAAATTATAGCAAGGTATTTTGGAGTAGAAAATTGAGGAATACAAGCTAAATAATGGTGAAATTCTCATGTACAGGGGCAGAGTTTATGTACCAAATTCTAATGAATTGAAAAATCTGATATTGAGTGAAATGCATAATGTGCCTTATGCTGGGCACCCGAGATATTAGAAAACTATTGCAGCTATCAAGATCCAATATTATTGACCAAGAATAAAGAAAGAGGTTACTGATTTTATTGCCAGATGTTTGGAATGTCAAAAGGTAAAGGCTGAGCATAGACACCCAACTGGTTTGATACAACCATTACCCATTCTTGAGTGGAAATGGGAAGTTGTAACAATGGATTTCATTACCAAACTGCCCAGAACAAACAATCAACATGATTCTATCATGGTGGTGGTGGATAAGCTTACTAAAGCTACCCATTTTATTCCAGTTAAGCTCACTCACAAGGCAGTGAACATTGTTGATGTTTATATGAGAGAAATTTCTAGATTACATGGCATACCCAAGACAATTGTGTCTAACAGATATCCAAAATTTACCTCAACATTTTGGAAAGGGTTATTTAATGGATTTGGAACAAATTTGAATTTTAATACAACTTATCATCCAGAATCGGATGGAAAACAGAGAGGGTGAATCAAGTGATTGAGGATATGTTGAGAATGTATGTGATGGATGAACCATCAAAATGGGAAGACTACCTACACTTGGTAGAGTTTTCTTATAACAATGGGTACCAAACATCTCTAAATATGAGCCCATTTGAAGCACTTTATGGAAGAAAGTGCAACACACCAACAAGTTGGGATAACCCAACAGGCAGAGCAGTTGTTGGACCAGATTTGCTCAGGGAAATGGAGGAGAAAATGATAAAAATAAAAAATAAAAATTAAAGGTTGCCCAAGATAGGTAGAAAAGCTATGCTGATAAGGACAGAAGTCACAGGGAATTTAATGTGGGAGACCATGTATTCTTGAAAGTGAAGGCCAACAGAAGTTCCCTAAAGTTTGGAAATTGTTCAAAGTTGGCAGCTCGCTATTGTGGGCCGTTTGAAATCCTAGAGAGGATTGGTCCAGTTGCTTATATGATTGCATTTCCTGCATCTATGTCTGTTCATAATGTATTCCATGTATCATTTCTAAATAAATATATACCTAATGCTAATCATGTTATTTATTGGAATGTGATTCAGGTGGAGCAAGAAGGCGCTTTTCAAGTGCATCCAGTACGCATTCTGGACTGGAAAATCAAACAGCTCTGGAACCAATCCATAGGGCTTGTAAAGGTCTAATGGACCTGGTACGGTTTTGAGGACTCTACTTGGGAGCATGAGGATGCAACGCCAGTAGAATACCTGCATCTTTTTGAGGATTTTTGAAATTTTGTTGTACATGGGTACATGATGCACCGAGGACAATGCATAAATAAGGGGAGGGGATTGTAATATCCCTAAGGCCAAACCCAATTGTAAATGTAAATGAAAATGTACTTAAGCTAGTGAGTTGTATGACATCATTTTATATGCACATTTCATGGTATAGTGGCACATGTACTATGCAGTAAAAGGAAGAAGTGTGCACATTCCTGTATATCGTGCGCAACAACTTGAGTTTGCACGATTGTGAGGCCAGCAACCCTTTGTGTATATGCAATTTTTTATAGGCTAGTGAGCCAGTTCTTATAAGCTATGTTGCTTATGTTTTGATTAGGCCGAAGAGCCTAGATGTTAAAGGCCAATGCACCTATTTTTGTACATGTCTCATAAATAATTTTAATACATCGTTGCACACAACCCAACCACGATAAAAGAGATGGGGGACTAAACTCCACTGGTTAGGGAAAGGGAGGGGCTAATTTAAGGAAAGGGGATAAGATAGGGATCTTAAGCCAAAAAGGAATATTATATTGATATTTCTTAAATATAAAGTATGGATAATTATTTTATCCTAGGTTCTAAAGTTGGGGACAAGTCTGCCAAAGTAGATCCCAACATGACAAGTGTCAAGTTGGGGACATGCATACATATTGTTGGGACTTAGTTCATTTCCTATCATCTTTTCCATCATTCCTTCCATCATGCATCCAGACAGTCAATCATCCATGAGTATTCACACCCATTGAGCTATCCTTGGTATCTCATGACTATACCTGAACCCATATCCATAGCCATTTTGTGTTGGTGTGTCTAGTTAGCTTGGGAGATGGATTGAAGAAGTGGGTTTTCTGGCCCGTGAGAAATTCTCTGGGTGAGAGAATTGTTGGGAATTGATTTCTTGAAGGTGATGAACCGTAGCTACAGTGCTATGAGACTTCCTGTACAACCTGTTGTTGAAGCTTGGAAAGGAAGTGGGGTAGCCGAAGGACCGTTGAACAGAGAAGGGGTGCACTTCCTGGGTGGGACAGGCATGTGGGGAATGAGGGATTGTAGGCTGTTAGTTGAGTGAGCACCTGTGACAGATTCATTCCTGTTGTCCACGAGCCTTTATCTTGGTTAGGAATCCCTTTACCCAGGGGGAGTTTAGTCCCAGCTCGGGGGTGACTCACTGTTGAGAGTGATGAATAGTGTTGTCTAAGGCTGGGAGGTTCGTGGAAGGTCTGCACGTAGTTGGTGATATTCTTACAAAGATAATTGTCAATTGTGTGATAAATTTACATGTTGCATTGTTATTTACGTGCTTGTTTTTATGGGTTTCTCCTATGCATGATTATAACTGTCTGTATGTTTATGGGTATTTTTGGTATATGCTGCATGTCTATGTTTACGGTTATTTCAATGTGAATCCATGCATTTACGAAATGTATTTGTTTGTTTATGTTTTACATGTAAATCTTCCGCAAGTGTTCTCTGTGCATATGTTTTAATTGCATGTAGTTAGAAAAATTTATGTGGCATAGCTCAGTTAGATGTTGGGTATGCTACAGTATGTTCCGCAGACAAAGAAGAAAGGGTTCTCTAGTGTAGCGTGGCCCGACATGGTTGGTCGGGGACGTTACATGTTGTCTCATTACAAGCTGTGTATATACACATTGTTTGCCAAAACAGTCATGTACACCCTTTTTCCTTGCTGCTTTGCTTGGTATGGTGTTTATTGGGTGGGATTTTATGCTTGTTGAGCCTTCTTAGGTTTCTGTAGTGCCTGTTGAGTGCTTGTGGGATGACAAGAAACCCTCTTTTTCTTGAATTTTTGGGCGAAGTTTTTCTCTTCATCTTTTCATTTTTATTGTCCTTGTACATTGGGCTGGGTGCTTTGTTGCTTGATATTATGCTTGAGTTGTCTTTCTTTTATACACAGTGGGTTTATATATCAAGTTAATTTTTAGTCCATGCATTTTCAATTTTAATATATTGAAAATACAAAAAAAATAGGCATTTTTCATTGCTTGTCATTTTTTGTCTTTCAAAGTTTTATCATTAATTTAGTACATACAGTGAAAGATTGCATCTTTACTTCTGAATCATAGATTTGAATTTGGAAATTGCATCGTTTTTTAGGAGCATATCATTCATCAAAAGTTAAAGTTAGGACTTTGCATTATCTTCATTTTTACTTTCTTGCAGAGTCATAACACCATGGGTTTCATTACCATATACCTTTTTGAGTAATCACGGCCATGAAATCAACGCTATAATTAAAAAATTATTAGTAATGATTTTATTTTCTAGGGTGCACAAACTAGTCTAGGATTTAGTGCCTTGGAATAGGATTTTTTGAGTAAACTTATCCAAGGAAATTAAATCAACATATGTGTCTAAGTTAGGGAGTGGAGAAATCCATTGTATAATTGGTAAGATCAAGAGGCTCTTCTCACACCGTAGTTAATCATAGGGTCGCACAAAGTTGGTTGAAGGGATATCCCCTAGATACTCGCCTAGCGTCAAAGATATTTATGTGGATTTATTCGTATTTGGGGATCTTTCTAGTGCCCATACCTCCGTGAGAGGCGGTACTTTCAAGGTTTTGGGCTTTGCTACCTTGCCCATACGGTGATTCGGACTTACAACTGCTCACTCGTGCATCGGTTATACATTGGTTTATTAGTTGCTTGACTTAGGTATCTCATAGGTTACTTGCAGGGGTTATTTTGTAGGTATCCTAGGTAAAATAGGGGCCGGACAACACACAACCTTTATGGAGTATTACCTCTCCGGGGGGGGGGGTCTGACTGACTGGTTGTTAATCCCAAGAGGGCCCCTATAATCGATTATGTTACCTTCGATCTTTAGCAAGGAGTCTCAATTCCCTCTTGGATGAGACATATCTTCTTTAGGGAGGGAGGCCACTCAACCACTTTAGTCCGTTTGCATGCATATTGGCCATTTAAATTTTGATGTTCTCTTTGCTTACTAGTTGGCCTTAGGATATATTTTTTATCTTTAGAGTCTTAAGTCATTGTGGATTCAGACCAGTCGCCCCGCCGGTCCCGTCGCTTGTTACAGTTACCACCGGATTTTGTGTCCTTACCTTATAAAAGACGTAGATTCATTACACATGGTACACACACATCCACAACTCAGACTTGTGATTCTACAAGGATGAGTACTAAACCGAGTCTTCAGAATTCTAGGAGCCCTTCGACTCCTATACCCACTATAGTTAATGGAACCCCTTCGACTCCTGCAACATCCATGGTTGTAGTAACAGAGGCACCTATCATTACTATGGCCCAACCTATAGTTAATTCTCATGCTACCACCTTGAACCCCTTTGGGTCTCTTGGCCACTCACCAGGATACAATTTTCAGTCCATCCCTATGGCTTCTAGTCCA
The DNA here is from genome assembly GCA_009831015.1 of Picea engelmannii. Lineage (NCBI taxonomy): Eukaryota > Viridiplantae > Streptophyta > Pinopsida > Pinales > Pinaceae > Picea > Picea engelmannii. The sequence goes on from ML784528.1 coordinate 482,954, forward strand.
TTTTCTTATGGTATGCCTAATTTCACTTCGCAGTTTTCGAACTCCATCCCAGTTGTTGGCCTCAATGCTAGCATTGGGCTTGGGGGAATCACACCTTCGTACACTCCTTTTTCAATTGGTGGATCTCAAATCCCTCAAATGACTCCTAATATGGGAGGTATGCTTGCTTTTAACCCTGGGTCCAATCCTCCTACTTCTAGGTGGAATAGTCAACCTGGTAGACAAGTTTTGACTCAAGTTCCATCCTACAATCCTACCTCCTCAGTGCAGATTCTGAACAATACACTTGGCATGCCGAATCCGCCTCTATCCTCTGGTTTCCAACCTGGGGAGGTCAATTTCACACTTTGGACAACCCCCAACCTGGATCTAATCTAGTTGGGAGAAGTTTCTATAACCCTCAACAGAACATTCTAGTTGGAATGATGCCCAACCCACCTTATACGAATCATCTTGGAGGAGGGCCTTATAATGTCGGATAGGGACATGGTGTTTACCAGAACCATGGATGGCCTCTGAATCCGCAAGCACAATCTTTCTCGGGAGGTTGGGGCCAGATGTCGTAACCTCGTCTCCCTTTTCTGGCCACGCTTAATCTGCCATATTTGTCTAAGTTAATGAATGACCCTATGAGTCACGATCCTACATGGCCCCTGGTCCCCACCAAACTTCTTTCAGACATCCCAAAGTTTGAGGGTAAGAATGGAGAGGACCCTGGTGATCACGTCACTACATTTCACCTTTGGTGCTCATCAAACTCCCTTAACGATGATTCTATTTGTTTGAGATTTTTTCAATGCACCCTTATTGGAATTGCGGTGAAATGGTATATTGAGCTACCAAGGGGGTCATATGGGACTTTTAGTCAGTTGGTGATGGTCTTTATTAACCACTTCCAGATGCCCATTCATTATGATGCTGGTTTAGAGTTGTTGTCCACTTTACACTAGGATACCGCCACTCATATATTAGACCATATCCAGGAGTGGCGTAGACAGAAGAGGTTGATTAAGACCCCTATACCCCCGACGTTTATTTTAGAATGGTTTCTTAAGCCCTTACACACTCCTATCTTGAAGGACGTTGCTACTTCTAGGGTTACCACTGAGGAAGAAGCTATCTTTAGAGCCCAACAGTTAGATTTGATATATGCTCAGTCTGGGATGTTATACCATCTTCTTCCTAAAGCACCATGGTCTACGACCTAGACAAAATCCTAGACCTCATGTTGATGGAATTATAGGTTCCGCCAATGTAAAGTCCCCAGACTCGGTGACAAAATAGTTAAAAGAGTTGTCTTTAAGCTAGTCTGTAGGAGGACCATCCTCATCTGTGTCTTCCAATCCCACTCAGTTGGTGGATGTACATTCAGTGCAATCATCGACCAACCCGAATGGTAGCCAGCCACTAGGAGGGAATAAGAAAAAAGGACATAATAACTATAAGGGTGGGAAAAATTGTAATAAATCCAAGGAAAATAATGAGAAGACGGGAAATAGTGTTGGAGAGGGAAAATGAGAAAAATTTAAGGTGAAGTTTCCTTGTAATATTTTCAAGGATGATCACCTTACCCATTTGTGCCCCAAACTTGCATAAGTTGTGAGGATTTTAGCTCAATCGCCCGTCGTGCTGATGAATCCATTCCCACATAATCATCACTTAACCTCGAGCTCCTCAAATGCCGAAAATGCGGCTGGTGGAGGTCAAAACCAGTAGTCGCAAGATGGAGACCGTTTATGTATCAATATGGTCGATGCAAAAATTGATGTAGCCACTCGATCTTGAGACTATAGTTCTAAACAAACTATTCTTGGTCTAGAATATCCTCCTCCTCCCCTGGAGATGACTTTACAGATTGAGAAACTAGAGCCACAACCTTGTCTTCCAAAAGGAGTACTCAAGCTCTCTACCCATAATCTAAATTCTAGAGCCTCCCATAACTACTCTATTGTTGAGGACCTAGGCCAAGCCCCTTGTGCTATGTCATCTTTGGAGGTACTCCAGACATGTCCTTCACAGAGGAATGCCTTACACTCTGCTCTAGGAGCTCTAGAACCCAATGGCTCAAATCTTATCAAGTTTGAAGTCACAGATGTTAAGCCTCACTTGCCTTACCATGTGGCTTTCCAAATCCATGTGGAGTATTCAAAGTATACCATCAAACATGCAATTGTTGATGAAGGTGTTGCTACGTGTGTGATGTCCTTGGTTTGTTGGAAATCTCTCGGTTCTCCGACGCTTTCCAATTCATCGAACATGTTGACTACTTTTGAGGATCATTCATTTTTCCCTCATGATATTCTCCCTGCCTTTCTAGTCTAGTTAGGTGGGAAGACGGTAGAGGTGGAAGTAGAGGTAGTATATGTGCCTCTTTATTATAACCTGTTACTAGGCCACAATTGGACTTATTCCATGATCGTCATTGTATCGTCTGTTTTATGCACTCTTTGTTTTAGTCATGAAGGGAAGATTGTGATGATTGATTAGTTATCCTTTGCGTAGTCTAGTCCTAATGCATCCCTTGGACATTCGATCCCTGTGATAAAAAATTCTTGGCCAGCAACCAAGAATGTCGGTTTTGGAATGTATTCTTCCCTTATGGGTACTTTCAAATTCTCAACACCGAACCATAAAGTTTATGCCATGTCCAGTAGGCCCGTCTCGACTGGGAGGTCCATTCCTTTCCGCACGTCTTATTTTGATGATCTGTGTACCCTACGTTCCCCGACTTTGTCTTGCGAAGGATAGTCACATGATGGGATGGCCATGCCACTATCAGTAGCATAGATTGTGTATCAAGCTATTCTCGACTCTTCCGTCGATCCTGATCTTGTTCCGTCATTGACGAATGAGGAGGATCTTGTGTCTAGGCCCGTGTGGGCCACCTTGTTGTCTTGTTCACATGCTTACCTCAATGATACTTTTCCTTCAGAATAATCCATCATCGAAGCCATGAATGGTTCCGACAAACCTTGGGATGATATGCATCACCGTTCTTATTTTCTCCCATAGCTTGAAATAATCGAACAAGACGAATTTTGATCTACTTTGAGCGAGATAGTCAGACACACCGTAGTTCCACTTGATACGCAAGGCATTTATGCTGAAGGAAACATGGTGAGTATTTTTCCTACCATCTAGATCAACATCTCTTGTACCCCTGGTAAGTTTGAAAATGTAAATATCGGTGCGTATTATTCGCCAGAAGAAATCCTGATCTACACTGAGCTCTTCAAGGAATTATGAGACATATTTTCTTGGTCCTATGAAGAGATGGCATGGATCGAACCTCGTATTGTCGAACATGAAATTAAAACTTATCTGAATTCTAAACCTGTTCAAAAACATCTCAGAGTTTTCAACCCTCGAAAGGCCCCTTCTATTAACACAGAGGTGGAGAAGCTACTTAAGGTTGGATTCATCTACCCGGTTCCTTTAATCGAATGGGTATCCAACCCCGTTCCTATATATAAGAAGCAAGGAACCATCCACTTATGTATTTATTTCCATGATCTGAACAAGGTTTGTCCGAAAGACAACTTCCCCACACCTTTCATCGATCAGATTCTCGATGAGTGTGTCGGAAGCAAAGTATTTTCCTTTATGGATAGATTTTCAGGATATAATCAAATTCAAATTAAACTCAAGGATCAACACAAGACGACATTTATTTTTCCTTGGGGAAATTTTTCATACTGGAATATTCCTTTCAGCCTTAAAAACGTCGGAGCAATCTTTCAACATACCATGAATTTCATGTTTCATGATCTTAAACACATAGTCGAAGCTTACCTTGATGATCTTGTTGCTCACTCTCGCAAGAGAATGGATCATGTTACTCACCTTCTGCTTGTTTTATAAATATGTCGTTATTATAGGATCCGATTAAACCCTCACAAATGCATCTTTTGCGTTGATTTTGTTTGTCTTGTAGTTTTTCTAGTTTCTGAGACTGGGATCATGGTAGATCCTCTCAAGGTTGAGGCAATAATTCAATTGCCTCCCCCGTGCACGATTATACAAATTCAGGGTCTACAGGGGAAAGATAAATTTATTTGTAGGTTTATACTGAACTTTTCTACTATCACTAAAGGTTTCATGCGTCTTTTGAATAAGGACACCCCTTTTATCTAGGATGAGTGAGCCCAGGAGTCCTTCGCCTGTGTGCCTCTGCTGAAGCCTCCCAACTATAATAGAGATTACTTAATTTATATTTCCACGTCTGAGGATACGATTGGTATGGTTCTATTTCAGGAATATGACAAGCTTCATGAGCATGTCATTTAATATCTTAGTCGAACTTTACTCAGTCCTAAACTCAATTACACTCACGTCGAAAATCTAGCTTTGGTTCTCGTTCACGCAATCCAACGTTTCCATCATTATATATTACTTTGTAAGACTACGATGGTTGCTGATGTCAATCCATTTCAATAATTCCTTACCCAACATTTCATAGGAGGAAAATATAATAAATGGATTGTCATTTTACAGGAGTTTGATCTCGATTTCGCTTCCAAAAAATCGAAGAAATCCCTAGTCTTTGCAGAGTTGATATCGAATTTCCCATGATTAGATGAGGATGTTGTCCATGTTGATTTGTTTGCGTATGAACACATATTTCTTGTCTCATCGTCTAACCCCTGGTATGGAGACATTGTTCTCTATCTTCAGACTTTGAAGTTTCCTCAACATCTCTCACGAGATGATCGATGATGTATAAAATACCAATCTAAGAAATATACTATCGCCGGTGAAACTTTGTATCACCAAGGAATTGATGATATATTGCATCGTTTCTTAACTCACGGAGAGGCCGAGTCTGTCCTAAATGATTGCCACAGTGGGGCTTGTGGTGGTCATCTATCCGGGCTTGCGAAAACCCAAAATGTTTTACGAGCCGGTTATTTTTGGCCTACTATTTTTAAGGATTGTATTGAAGCGGTTAAGAAGTGTCACCCTTGCCATGTGTTCACTCGAAAAATGCGCTCACATCCATCCCCTCTTCACCTAGTCATTACCGTTGGTCCATTCACTAAAAGGGGGGTGGACTTCATCGATTGCAACTCAACTTCAGTTGGGGGGCATCAACACATTATCGTGGTCATCGACTACTTTACTAAGTGGGATGAGGCCATGCCTATAGTTAAATCCAATGGGAATACTACAACCTTCTTTGTATTCAATCAAATTATCACCCAGTTCAATATCCCGAGTGAGATTGTCGCTGACCATGGCAGTCACTTTCAAAATGAAATGATGGAAGAACTCGCTGCTAAAATGGGGTTTAAACATGGTCACTCTTCTCCTTATTATCCCTAGGAAAATGGGCAAGTAGAGGACGCCAACAAGTCTCTCAAGACAATTTTGCAAAAAACTATCAGTCAGAGTAAGTTCGACAGGCACATCATGCTATATCCTGCACTCTGGGCATACCGAACCTTGGTCAAGACTGCCACTGGATTCCCCCCTTTCCAGTTAGTACACAGTGTGGAGTTGATATTACCCATTGAATGAAAAATCCCTTCTCTTGAGTTGGAAGTCACGCTCCTACCTGACACTTCCGATCTCAAAAGACTCCTTGTCTACCTAGAGAGTCTTGATGAAAATTATTGAGACGCCTCTACGACTATCGAGGAAAACAAATGACATGTCAAGGTCCAGTACGATAAGTCTGTCTTTCCTCGGTTATATGATGAGGGTGACTTGGTCCTCTTGTATGATCAAGCCAAAGAACCACTGGGGGAAGGCAAGTTTAAACCCATGTGTCACGGTCCTTACATCGCGTGACATGTGCTAGAAAAAGGATCCTATGAGTTAGAATATTACGAAGGGAATAAGTTGGCCAATCCCAGAAATGGGATCTACTTGAAAAGATACTATGCTTGAGCCCCAGGCTTAGGCAGAAATCTTTGTATACTAATGTAATTTAGTGTATATATCTCTTTCTTTTTCATCTTCAGATTGCTTATCGAGTTTTCACTTGGTTGACAAATGTAAATGGAGTCGTCATTCTACTTAGGATTCGCAGACGGGGCCAATTGTCACACACGAAACTTGGCTTCCGCTGCTTGGGTGATTTATTCATCTGAGGGTCTATTGGTGTCTTTAGGAGGTGTATGCCTAGGGTCATCCATGAATAATGTGGCTGAATACAACACCGTTATAGAACTTTTACATGATTCTATCTCACATGGCATCCGTTCGTTAGAAGTTCCCCTAGATTCCCAGTTAGTAGTACGTCAGTTGAACGGTCTTTACAGCATGCGTGATCATACTTTACTCTGAAGGTTCCTACGAGTACACATTTTAGAACAACAATTTGATTTTATTACATATTATCATATTCCTAGGATTTCTAATTATTTATCTGATGCTTATGCTAACTATGTTTTAGATTGGCATTTGTCACATATTTAAAAGAAAAGAAAACATCTAATCAATGTACACATTGTAAAATATAAGTAAAGCCGAAGATCCCTTTTATATATTTCAAAAAATATGGTGTTTATAGTACAAAATGGGGCTAACACCCTCATATACATATACAACCGGTATCATAATATCCCACAACATATATGCTTGTGGTGCCAAATGTGTGTCATGGTAGCAAACCACGGTGTTTGTAAGACACCGAAAGAGTCGTACCCACGCCCTAGCTACACCAAACACCTCTCACTGCATGGCTTCAGACAAATCCTCTACCTGAACCATGGGTATCCTGTGTGTCATATGCAACAGGTTTCCTTGCACATTTTGTAGCACCCTCTCAAATTCTCCTCCCTCTGCTTCATCTCCCCGGTTCCTCTGTCGATGTTGAGGGAAACCCTTTGGCTATCGTGGACCCATGTCTGTGACACACAAATTTCTAGTCAATACTTCAGCACCATCCAAAAATATTTTTGTCCTAATTATACAAAAATACAAAAAAATGAAATATGTAAAAACATTTTGACATACCTATGTCACCATAAGCGGTTCCTGGTGGAAGTGGCATGTTTGGATCTCCTCTGAAGTTGATCCCCTCATATGGATAGTCATCCAAAGCGATGACTTGTCGCCACCACTAGAAGAAAAATTCCTCGTTGTAGGGTGTCGACACCCTACCTCCTCCCTACTGCCTCATAAGCTCGGTCCACCATGCCATGGCTGGATCGCGAGGTCCTCTCGGAAGAATCTCAACTCTAGGTCCCAAACTTGGAACCCGCTCGAAAAAGAAGATGCACAAGATGGAGTCAACCCAAAATTACTTTTACCCCCCTGTTTAAACTCCATCAAATAGCTCTTCATATTGGCTAGTAGTGAGGTACACCAGTCATACACGGTGGGCCTCACACACTGCACTACATAAAACATGAGCGGCTTCGATGCCTTGTGCAATGAGGCCGAACCTATGATCCTATTCAAAACTAGGACAATGATCTTTAGACTGAGGTTGTTTATTGCCTGGATGGAGACTTGAATCCCTACCTTAGGGGTCCCAGCTACACAATGGGTATCGATATATTCTTTTATCTTCATCCCACTTCCTACCCCCTGTGATTTGAGGTTCACAACCTCCCCCCGACGCAATAAACCGGTCAAAAAATAGATGTCCTCCACTTCAATTCTCAATGGTTGCCCATCGATATTGAATCTCTCGCTACCAGGGTCCCAATAATGCACCAACATCTCCAAAAAATCACCTGGGCTCTCATCCCTTTGAGTTCCCAAAACTTATATAAACCACATCACTTTAAGGCCATTTGGGCCCCCAAATCTTGATCTACAGTGGCATCAACTTCTTCATGTTCCCGTTCTCTCCATTCAAGCACCATCCTGTAAAAAACAAACATAATTTTGAGTTAGAACCCTCTCTTTTGGTCATTTGCATGCCTGTACGCGGATTTATGTCCACACAGTCACATGTAGGGCTCAATATACGTGTCCTATAGTTAATACATGCACATATACCTCGTTGTATATGTGACCTAACCATAGGCATCCCACATACACCAAAAACTCTACTTTGTGCTTTAAATAACTAAAAATTTAACACCTAATTCAAAAATGTAATCCATTGAAATTAAAGAGAAAGAGATCAAGAGTTACCTAATCTAGATGGCTCATGATTTCGTTGACGGATGCTCCCGCAATTGTCGTTTGAATATTGGAGGAAATTTGGTCCAATTTTCACTAGTTGGGTTAAAAATCAAAATGGTATAGTAATTTCTGATTTTATTACAATTTACAAAAAAAATTACCCACTTTTTATAGTCTAAACCATTTTTTGCACCTAATGGACTAATACCAAAGTGGATCGAGTTGGTTTTTGTAGTTTTAACCTGGGATTCTTGCATATTTTAGTACTTTGTCGACCGCTTGTCACCTTGGGCAAGTATATTCATTACCCAACATATAAGATAGGTATCCATTCCATTATGAATTTTCGCATTATCCTATGACTTTCACTCTATATGCCCTAGGTACGAACCCATTTGTTGCAACACATAACCTTCCCTCTGCTATAAAGTCGTGTCGTTATCAAGTGGTACAAACTTACCAAACATGGGTGCCCTAGTTAGATCCCCTACTGCATTTGGTGCCCATGCAGATATTTTTCCATTAGGACCGGGAGTCCCTCACAATTTTTGCTTGACTTTATGCTGAGCCTCATTTATCATTCATAAACATGCGACCTTTTACCCCGTGGACTCCGAAACGAGTTAATTTAATCTCTTTTCCATCTCGTCTTTAAAAAAGAAAAAATATTTCTGAGTGATTTGTACCTTTCACACCTGTTAAATTGGATTTGAAAGATCATGAGTCTTAGTTAATCTCTTTTCCGACTCATTACCAAAAATTAAAAAATATCGTCGAGTGAACTTGTCATTTTCACACTCATAAATTGGATTTGAAAAGACATCTACTTGGCACAAGTTTACCCCTTTTTCACACCAAGTAGAATAAAAGACATAAAAAAGGACATTTTTTGGTGTTAAGTTGTGATTGCATCTCATTCCCCTGCTTGCACTACTGAGCCTATAGTCGGTTCTCCCTTTGCGTTATAAACCGTTTGCCTCAACAGTTTTGCATCCTCAACCAAGCAGAGCCTTGTTTATATCCTTCGCAATTTGACACCCTATACCTAGGAGGGAACATCCCTTGAGTGTCCATCTCCCACATGCACTTCCCTTCATTGAGCATAGGTACGTTCCAATACTAGAACTAGTTTTTCTTACTTGCGACACTCGTTTCCTCTTTGTATCATAGAATTTTTTTGTTATGAAAAAACAAAAAAATACGGGCGGGAAGGGAGTACTATATGATATTTGGCAGAATTCGTGTCGCTTTTGAATAGAGCACAAAGTTTTTGAGTCCATTCCTCATAATTTTGGGATTAGCATGACCTTAGGAAGTTGAACTCGTTACAGAGCCTTCTCTGCCAACTGGTTACTCTTCCAGTCCCTACAGAAAACTTCATTGATGCCTCCTGCATCTCATGGTTTTATCTTTGGGTCTATGTTGCCAGAGTTCCCCATATGTCTCATGCTCTTGTTCAATGGAAGTCTATCAACCTATGTCAGCCACTCCTCAGAAATCTTGACTTTTCATGTCGGCCATACCCTTAGTTTGTCTCAGAATCACATGATAATTCAGTCCTATCATGCACCCTGGTCCTACTTTCATTGTTGGTAGGTAACCTTTAACCCAACAATCGACATTTCATCATTGGTCCTTGACTGGGTGGTTTCCCTTGTATTCGACGACAAGACATCTATTCACACATTGGGATTCATGCAGTGTCTTGGATGCCATTATCCTTATTGGTGGTCTCCTTGCCTTTGTTGATAGTTTTCATCATTGGATGTTATTCAGAGAGTCTTTTTCGTGTATCGCTTGCACTTGGCACATGTGAAAGATGCATAGGGTCATTGGTTCGTGAACTTGTTCTTCATCCGATTCCCACCAAATTATGAAGCTCTTGCTTTGTACCTCATGCTGACTGATGAAAGATGCCTTAATGCTCTCCTTTCAGTGGGTCTCTTTCCATCGACATCAGCTCATTATCTGGAAATGAGATATGGAGTCTTATGAGTACCTTGAGGTTTGTAGTCATTAGTGGTAGGCTCTCTCACCATTAACAGTTTGGAATACATCAATTTCTCCTGATCGATAGATTCTTCAGGTGTTTGACACTGACTACTCTATTCACACTTGTAAGAATGTACTCGGTGCCTTGATACCTACTTTCATTATCGGTAGGCTGTCTCACATTTGTTAACGATATACATCAATGACCGGTTATCAAACGATGTCTCATTATGTTCGACCTCAACTCATTTATTCACATGATGTAGACTTGCACCTTTGGCGGGTTGTATAGAAGACTTGAAGACATCATTATGTGGTTGTAGCTTTCCTGAGGTGTTGATTCCTTTTCATTGGACCAATACCTATATGACTTCAGTGATCATTGTTATAACCCTAAATTGCACCAGACATGCATACCTGGCATCATGCCATCTTACTTGCTATTTTTTCCATGCCATCACTGAAACCCTCTTATAAAAACCATTGTTTTAAATGTGTACACACCCTACACCACTACTGCCCATGTACACACTCTTGCTGCATCACTACAGCTTGCGTACACTAAAAAACAATTGCAAAAAATGAAATTGAAAAGGGATACGGTTTTCTGGGTTGTTACTTAATGAGTTGACTGCCCATATCCAGTCACCCCAACCATTTCTATCTCTTTTGGCCTATAAAATAAGGTGTTGGGGCCCCATTCCAAAGATAAGCAAGAGAGCATAGAAACTCTGCCCATTTCGATATCCCCCCTTTGCCCCAATATTTTGCAACCACATTGTGAGTTTGAGCCAGAATTCCTTCTTCCTCCTTTGCAAATACTTGTCATTTCCCTAGAGAGAACTGAAGAGGAGAAGAATAAGTGGAAGAAGTTGGTGCATGGTGAAGAGGAGCCCAAGACCAAGTTCGAGGAGCAGTGCCATTCTCATGTTGTAAATGACTTTTGTGAGATTAATATAAAGAAGTACTTTTTTTGTCTCGCCAAATGATGTCTTAAATCTTTATGATTTGTTTACATGTCTTGGTTATGATGTCTAACCCACTAATACATATGTAGAATGCATGCTTGTAGTTTCTTGTTTGTTTTTTGGTAAATGCAGGTCAGCCTTGGGAGGAGACTTGCAGTCGGGAAACAACCAAGCGTAAAGGGATCGACACTGGACACAGAGTTAAAGGTACGCCTATCAGATCCCTATACTTTTTATTTTATGCATGATTGTGGGGTAATGACGGGATAGTTGATAAAAAGTAGGAGACTTTAGATGGTTATCTCTGCCTACACTTTAGAACCCCGATGTAGTCCGTAGAGGGGTTTTCCCTCTATAGCAATCATGGGATATCAGATTATACTCCATGGTATACAGATATCCTCAGATTGGTTTTGAGACTAGTTTTACTGGGCCTTGTTTGTGACTATGAAATCTATTGGCATGTAACTGCATTTATATTTGCCTGTTTTATAGCCACAAAAATTTGTTTTGTATATTTTTCACATGGATCTGCAGTGTATTCTTGGCAACCATGTATGCAAAGTCAGTACAAAATGTAATATGCAATTGAGTTCGTCTAGCTGGTTCTCTACCACTCCACTTCTGGGTTATTTATAATGTATTTCAGCCATCACAGATACTCCTCTGACCTCACACATTAGGGGGCATATGTTAGAACAAGATTTTCCTCACCCTATGCAATCTTGAACAGAGGGACTTATTCCATTTCCCTATGCAGACTTACTTTCCTTGATTAATGAATCTAGAGACAAAAATAAATATTTTTCCACTTGTACGCACCTTACAAGTTATACAACATGCATATATGTTGGCTACTCCACTACAACCCACGTACATCAGGATTTGTGCCAGAAAATAAAAAATAAATGGTGGGTTTTCATGTCACGAAAAAATATCTCTGATCCTTGGCCTTCCATATAATGGAAAAATTTTGAATTGTCCCTTTAGTTGCATTTTGAAGGCTATAAAGAATCTAATTTCGAGCTATGGAAAAAAAGAAAGAATTCAACTTTGAGAGCAAAGTTACTCTGGAGAAATTATTAGTTCATTATTGAGTCTTCATCCCTTTGTCCTTTAAATCTGCACAGAGTGTTCGGTTCCCAAGATCTTCCCTTATGGATGGATAACCTCTTTGTCTCCCTTATATGAGCTTTCATTTTGTGGAGGATTGAAGTGGTGGAGGCCCAATTGGAAGGAACTTGGTTTCTCGGTTTTGAATTGTGCCGATACGGAAGTCTGTAATGTTTTCACTTCTGGTCATAATTTATTAATAGAAATACTCCTTTCTTGTCCAATTGATATCTTGCAAATATATGTATTATGATCCATGGGCATGTTTGTTCTGAATATCAATAGATTATGCAATCTAATGTGCTAACATATTATATTATCACTATATGCTTGCTTTTCTTGTTTGTTGAGAACTTGTTGCAGGTATAAAGTTTTGGGTCGAAGTGCTCAACGGTGGACATCATCAAACATTTGGACGAGGTAGACCTCTTTCTTACCTCATTCTCACATTAGTTTATATATCATATGTTGGAATTGAGTCTATTTCTACAGTCACTCTTGTCTATTGTGGTATACCCTAGCCATAGAGAGATTTTCCTTGTAACACTAAGACTAGAGCTTCATACTCACATACATTATTTGTATAATCAATTTCCCACTGTAATCTGTATGAAAAGGGGATGACGTACTCATCTCCAGGTGAAACAAATAACACTCCAACCCCTACCCCCTCGTAGAACGAGGCACCATCAAAAAACATTTTCCATACTCCTTCTCTACTATTTACACTTTTCTTTTTTTTTCTACTTTTTTATTTTCTTCTTCTATACATTCTTCAAAATCATCATTTATTGATAAAATACAATTTCCTAAATCCTGATTGACAACATAGAATGTGTAATTATTCGGGTTCTGGGGGTCACTTACAATGTATGCCAGTCTAGTCTCTTTGTACAGTTGAGTAAATTGTCCACCAAAAATAGGGATCGTAGAATAAGTCATGTCCAGTTGAAGTGATCCTCCTAATTTCGTGCCCCAGGACTTGGATAGAAGCATGTTGTACTTGGAAAGGACATCAACAATGACCACATCCATAAAGATACTTTTTACAGGGATTTGTGCAAGATTTACTACCAGATCTTTGATCATGCCAAGACACTTAACCTTTCTAGAATCAAATGAGTATAGGTCTTGATAAGGTCTAGTAATTTTGAGGCCCAATTTCTCTATGATAACTTTAGGAATCAAATTATGGGAGGACCCGAAATCTAACATGCAATTATGAAGTAAGTGGTCATGCACAAGTTAATGTAATATAAAATAGAGCAATTGAATCCTTAGTATTTTCAATGTGTGGACCAAACATAATCATAGGTATTTCATCCTGTAGATTGATAAAATCCACATGAATTTCAACATCAGAAAAATTTATCATTTTAGAAATTTGTTTTTTATAAATCGGATTCTTGGTAAGCTCAACCAGGGGCATCAGGATTTTAATCTTATTTAGTTCATTTTCTAAACTAAAACATCTGGTTGTTTTTTCGATTTCTCTGGTTGGATCTTCTGTTTCAATATTATATGTTTTCTTATTTTGTGTTGTTATTGTTTCAATTGTTTTGGTTTGAGCAGCTGGTGTTTCATCTTGCGGTTTAGTGTCAACTGTCTCATTCGCTTTATTTCTTGATAAAATCTTTTTTCAGTGGAACCTTTGTGGGATTTGTCTCTCTTGGTTTTAAATTGTACTTCTATTGAATTTCGGCCATTATGGAGTTGGTGATTCCTTGATATGCATAGTCTCCCAAATTATTTATACTTTCCTCATTATTAAACAGTGGTTCTAGGTCTAAAGACTTTTCATAGTCATGTCTAGTTAAATGAGGCTCCTGGTCATCATCACTAAGGTTGTTTATATCCTCTTCTAACTCCTCATATTTTTTCATATCATCCCTTTTCATAATTTTTTCAGTCTTGGAAGGGGCTCAGATTTTTTTATCTTCATTTTTTACTTGTCTTTGTTGTATTTGAGAGTTAGGATTTCTCCTGAACTGATTTCTAGCGAACGGGTTAGGTTTGGCTTGGTCTAGTTCCATTCCAGATATTGTTTTTGACAAATCTTTGATTATCTTAGCCATCTCATCCATTTTTTCTTCTGCAGACTTTCCTGATCTGGAGGATCCTGCTTGTTCCCTGAAACGTTTAGGTTCTTTGGTTCCTATTTCAACTTTGGATTTTAATTTACCAGATGCCATCATATTTGATTCAATTTCTATGGCATCGTCTTGCATTCCTGCCAAAGTGGCAGATCTTCTTTCCCTTAAGAGTAGGGAAAAATTGGGTTCAAAAGCCCCTACAAAAGTTACCTTTGTCGCAGGTTGATAGGGTTTAACTTGGGCTGGGATTTTATGGTACAACTTGTTGAACCTCTGGGTAAATTCGAGAACCGACTCAAAATTATTTTTTCTTAGAGCCCCGAATTCAGTCAAAGGACTAAAGACAGTCTTTCTTTTCTCCCCTCTGTCTTAAAAAAACATTCTCTAGGTCATCATATGATCGTAGGGATCCTACCAGGAGTCCTCAAAACCATGTTTTTACTTGTCCTTCAAATGTTTGTACTAAAATCCTTGAGTAAACATCTTCATGCTCAATGCCAATGATATCGGAGAACTGATCGAAAATGGCTATGTGCTCTTTGGTGGTTAAATCTCCTTCTCTCGTACATTTCGGTAAGTTCTTCATATAATTCTCAAGAAAATCATGCAGGACGATAGGGAGGACCAAGCGAGCATATTTGGCCGCTACCTTGGCAAAAATTCTAGGGGGTGGGGGTTGTCCTTGACCTTGTCCACCTGCTCCTCCGCCTCCAGCACCACCTCCTCCAACAACAATCATCGAAGGTGTAAGGGTGGGACATTGGGAAAAAAGAGGGTTTTCGATTCGAGGGACTGAAGTGATAACCTCTCAACTTCTTCAGGATGAGGTGAAGGAAATTCCAGAAAAAGGTTGTTAGAAGATAAAAATTCTAGAAGAGGAGGAAAAGGGAAACGAGGACTGGTTTCCTAAGAATTACAAGATGTGTAAATCGGTGAACCAATAGGGGATGAATTAGGATATAAAATATGTTCTTCAAGATTTCGGAGAACTAAAACCTTTACTTCGGGCATGGATGAGGTATAATATTAACGATAGTGGGTAAAGAGAGGTATGTTTCATTCTAACCTTTGGGAGTACCATTCGATCCACTCCCATTCTTTATTTTGGGTACAATTTCCTCCGAGCTCTCAAATCCAACTCTGGGTTTACTTGTTGATGCCTCCACAGAGGGTGTTCGTTTAAAACTCTTTTCAAGGGTTGGTTCTTCAACCGAGACTTTAGTATTAACTTGTGAAGCTTTGGGTTGGTATATTTTACCAGCTGATGCAGTGGTCGATTTGAGGTATGCTTTTGGTTTCAACAACCTTTCAGGATCTGAAACAGGTGTGGTTTGCCTATCATCTGGGTTCTTTCTAGTATTTTTTCGACCGAATGCTAGTTTATATGTGGTGGAGTCGCCAAGTGAAAGATAAAAATAAATCCTTATTTGTATATTCAATCTTTGTTCACTATCAAAGATAGAATCTTACCTTATCATTTTCCGAGGGAAAAATAACTTCATTTCTCTGTCGCCGACAATGACACCAAAAATATGTTGTTCCTGAGATTAATCTTAAGGCTCAAAGAATAATGTCAGGCATCAAAAAAATTTGTGAGAGTGTTTTGTTTTTAAAGTTATTTTTCTCCCTTAGTTATATGAGAAAAAATCCTTAAATGAAATTAACATTATAGCAGCAGAGAGGTCATATTTTGTGTCTAAGTCAAAATTGCAATGTCGAATGGTGTGAGAGAAAACTACAAAACTGTAAAACAAAGCAAGGCAACAATTGTTGAAGAGTCTTACCTTGTTACAGTGGAAGAAAATAGATAGTGTAACCTTGAATAAATTATAAGATATAGTAATCCACATAACTCACATGCCTTTCTTTACTCACAATAAATGCAGAGAAAAAATGACTTACTTAACAAATTACTAATGAAATATGTTTACAGTAGTTGTTATACTAAATTGAAATCAAACAATTATCAAGGAATTCATAAAGAAATGCTAAGGTATGGAAAAAGAAAAGAAACACATAACCCAAACTAAACAAAATTTGGAATCTTTGTCTGCACTTGTATTAATACTCAATACAGAGAGTTTTCTCTATTACAATTAGCAAGAATCAACCTTTGATAGATCTTAAATCTATGTATTTATACAAATTGTCTCAAATCAAAATGGTTGGACTTCTTATAATTAGAGATAGTAAATAATTTTGAATAAGGCAACAAAATGTAAAATCTCCAGAGCTCCACTAGCGTTTTCTTTTGTCTCTTCGTCTACTGGTAGAAATGTTTCTTCTCCTCATTCTTTAATGCAGGTACAACTATCATATGATCATCCTGATGATTTGGCATTCATTTTTGGCATGTTTTGTTTGTTCCCATCTATCCCTCAAATATCTTAATAGCATGTGCATGTTCCCCTTGTGCATGTGTATGTACTTGTTTTCCCAAATTCAACACATTGGATGCATTTACTCAATAGTTGCACCACTAATCTTGAAGGCTCATTTGCTTCCTTCACCTCAAAAGTGTATAACTTCCTCTCTACCTAAGGAAACTTCTATTGTATCCTTTTAGCTCCTTTAGATGTGACCTGTAACTGTAAGCTTGGGTTCATTATCCATTTATTTATTTGAAGGAGATCAATATGGTTCATTTTCTATATGGCCGTTAGAGCTTCTTCTTTGCTTGTTCTGGAATTATACTGGTTCTTTTCTATATCAATTTGACCCAGGGCTTCGGATATAGAATTTCCTTCAAAATCAATTAGTCCTTTGTCTAGTGAAGACAACGCTTCTAGAAAAAATTCATTTACTTCCCTGGAAAGTCTTTTGCTTTCTACTAGATTTGTTTCCCAGGCCTTTAAAGCTATATCACCTTTTATTTGTTCTGAAAGAGAGTCGATGAAAATCTGAGGCATCATCCTTTGGTACTAATAAGATGACCTCTTGAAACTTAACTCACGCTGAGAAAGCCTCTCTTTCTTTAATACAAATATCTTTTAGAGCAAGGTCTACTACGTGGTAGCATTTCTGTATGGCATCAACTTACA
Organism: Picea engelmannii; assembly: GCA_009831015.1. NCBI lineage: Eukaryota > Viridiplantae > Streptophyta > Pinopsida > Pinales > Pinaceae > Picea > Picea engelmannii. The sequence continues at coordinate 500,243 of ML784528.1, forward strand.
TGAAGAGATCTTGTTGGGCTATTTCTAGTTTTTCATTTACCTCCAGTGCTTGAGTCTGAAAAGATGATATCTCCACTAATGTATCTTCAGTCAATTCTAACCTAGCTTTCAATTGATTTATTAACTCTTCTTGTTGAGTGACCAATCCTCTATTGGCCTGTGAATTCTAATGGATCTCTTCAAGGTTAGCTTGCAGCTGTTGAATTTGATGCCTGTCATAAGCTCTGATCTATTCAAAACCTTTGTTGATCTTACTCCTCACATTCTGTTCCATGGTCATTATTTGATATTGCAACTTCCCTACCAACTGGTCTCTCTATTTTAGTTGCTCGGCCAAATTTTCTACAGACCATTGATTAACAATGGTGAAAGTGCCCAATGAACCTGCAAATTCCTCAGAAAATTTTGTATCATCTCGATTTTGTCCATCGTACACCATCCTTTGCCTTTTGATTATCGCTCCATATTTCTTATGTGTTTCTCGTTTGACAATGGCCCTCCTTTTCTTACAGAAGAAGAAGTCCAAAGGAGGCATCTGTTCGGGCGAAATTGGGGTGAGATCACTTATAAAAATGACTTTGAAACTAGGATTTATGAAACTAGATTGTAAAGGCGTCAATGAAGTAATAGGAGAACCTATCTCTGTAGACGGTTGTTGCTCAAACGTTTTGGAAGAAGATGTGGCTGGTGTAGAAGGAGATGTATCCTTCCCTTTCTCTAGAAAATCTTCGATCTGAGCCTTTACTTGAGGGCCTAATAGATTTGATAATGAAGCTTCCACTTCCTGCATTAAAACCTCGGTGCTCTTTCTGTTTTCCCCAATATCCTGTTTTCTAGAGCTCCCTGTCTCAAAACTCAGAGGCACAGTTTCATGTGTAGGCGAAGTGGCTATTGATTCTCCCTGTAGTACTTTCAACAAGATGTTTCATCTGTGAATTTGAAAATTGAAGAAACTGACCTGTTGATTTGGGGAAAAAGTTTGGACTCTGTTCAACACTTCCTCATAAGACCTGACCCCCCTAAATACTTCATCATGTGGGGAGTTTTCATGCACATATCTCTTCATGTTGTATTGTGGTAGGTGATTTTCCATGATTGTGTGAGGGTCGTGCCTCTTAAACTCAATGTTAACCAACTTTACATCCTCCAAGGCTGGAGCTTCCACTTTGGAGTGACTGAAGTCTAAAAGTTAAAACATACCAACCTGGAGAGGGAAGGTAGGCCATACCTTTTTCTAGGATGCTTTCAGCTCCCTGTTGATGCCCCCTGTCACTGTTTGATAAGCTACTTCTCGACATACTAGTCAGTCGAGTAAAAACCTTGGGAGAGCATGTGGAGGGACCGAGCGTCCGAAAACCGTGATGTAAGAGAAGTTTTTGTCAATGAACTAATATGCTATTTTGCCCAAATTTCCCATGATCCTGTCTGAAATTCAAGGGGGTGGACAACCATATAAAGTTATATGGAATGATGCTACTACATTGTGGCATATTTCGTAGAATAAATATTTGGCCTTTTCCTCCCACAGTTTGGAATGGTAAAAATGTATAGGTTCTACGTTGGTTGGGGTCCAACTCCAATTCATTAGTGGGAAAGGAGTTATGAAGCATATGGCATCCATAATATATGCATACATGTAGAAAGGGGTAGATTGTCCCTTTGATTTAGCCAGCTGGTATTCGGTGATTTCTTTGGCCAGATTATCCGGCAACATCTTGGCTCAGTTGAAAGAACAACTGATCTAGAATCAGATCTAGGAGGCTTCCTAGGTCTAGAAAAGGCTCAAAAATGAAAGTTCTCAAACTTCAATGAAACCAATTCGATTGTGACCAGATCATCATGCTGATTCCATCCATATATTTACTTTTTCAAATGGACGTTGTATGCGAGAGTTATCACACTCTGATCGTTTTCCCAAATAGCTAAAAAGTCAAAAGGTCAACTGGAAAAATTCAATGATTATGTCAGCATGACGTCTTGCTGACATAAGCAAATTTACATGTGGTATCACAGTAGCAGGGTGACTGGGCAGTGACAGGGACCAATCCCACTTCACCATGTGGCACATGGTGGACCAATATAGTTTAACAAGTGGCATCATTGAAGACCAAGGAAAGGGTGCCATGTGGCACCCCATCACTAGTTGAATGGAAACATTATATTGGAGCTCATGGGGTTCAACCCCGTGACCTATTGGCCGAACAAAGCTTTAATAAATGACCAAATTCCAACGCGCCATGTTATTTCTTGATATATCGAATCCACCACATAATATATGAAGTGTATAAATGTTAAAAGGGAGGTGGAAGGGGGCTGGGGATAAGCCCTAGCCCGCAAACATTTCATTGTATATGACCATAATCTATTCATCTCAGTGCTACTCCACTACAGTTCAACCATGTGCGTGGAAGAATGAGGATATCCCCCAGTTTTTATGTAATTCGATATGACCTTTGCTTTCGGAGATTAAGGCCAGCGCGTAGCCCTTTGGGCTGGCGCTTGGCCATATATAGCTATCATATGAACCTTTAAGGGGGTGTGCATCTAGGTATAAGGGGATTAGCCCATAATTTATGCTAAAGTGGGTTTTTACCCTATGTTATTGGATTTTTAATTGATTTTGGCCTGTTAATAGAGGATTTTTCCCATTATTGAGGGATATTGGGCTCTTTTTGAGGCCAGATATTGGGAGGAAGTTGGGAGATGATAACCAACCCTAGATCTATATAAACCAGGCCTTATTAAGGCCATAAAAGAGATTCAGAGAAGATTTATTCTGAAGGAAATCCAAGACAAAGCCATTTTTATGCAGGGAAGCTATTGAGGAGCGCATCTTTGGGGGCCATTTTTGGGAGCTCTGGTCATCCGTTTTGAGTGTTGTTTCTTCTGTTGGGTTCTAGAGATCTGGGAGAACAAGACCAGATCATTCTTGTAGCCTTATGGCACTTATTTGATGTACTTTTTGAGCTTTGAACATAAATAAAGAAACCTCACCCACTGAGACAAAGGCCCAGAGATGTAGGCGATATTGTCGAACTCCGTTATCACTTCTCTTGTTATGGTTTGTTGTTCTTCATGCTTATGTTCAGATTTGTAAAATTTTGTATGGATGTGATATATTCTCATATATTATCCCTCTTTCATTAGGTTTTCCTAAATGGTTAATAAACGCATGCATAATAACTCAACCACAATCATTTAAAAGATCATTTTGGATCAAGTGGTATCAGAGCTAGTTGACATTTGGATTTGAGTTTTGCATGTTAACCAGGGAAAAGCTACAGCATGGTGAAGGTGAGCTTGTTGAATATAATCCATTGATTTTATTGAGAAAGAGATATTCTCACACCGAGAAGATGACATCGAAAGAGGGACTTTCTCAGTATGAGAAAGATTTTCAAAAATCTTTCTTTTCCATGTCGGAGATGATGAAAGTTTTGTATGAAGACTACTTAGAACGTAAGAAACCAAATCCGGGTGAATCTTCAAAGGGAAAAAGTGAAGACGGAGAGGATCCTCCTCAGATTCCTCCTTCACCTTCATCATCACCTCCTTCTTCTCCTTCTTCTTCAAGTTCAAGTTCTAAATCCAATGCAAAGAAACATGTTCATAAACATAAAAATGAAATGCCATTGTTACAACTTGATGTTAAATTTGAGTTACCCATATATGATGGTGAAGTTAATGCAGAGAGACTTGAAAATTAGGTCAGGTAGATGGAGGTTTACTGCAGTGTGCAACAAGTCAAGGATGAGGCCACACAAATCAAGTTGGCATCATTGAGAGTTGTATGCACAACCCTCATCTGGTGGAAAAGTAAGTTGCAAAACGAAACACAACAAGTGGGTAACATATTTCTGTCATGGAAAAGTTTCATTTTTTCACTTAGGAAACAATTCTATCCTTTGGGTTATAAAGAAAAAACATTAATTGAATGGAAATATTTAAAACTAAGAAAATGACAAAGAATGCAAGAGTATACAAATGGATTTCGAAAAATGGCTTTGATGTTAGATATCCCTTTACATACACAGGAAACCCTTATGAAGTATATAGGAGTCTTACCTGCACATATTAGAAACACTGTATTCGTGTTTGGACCCACTAGCCTTGATGAGGTTTCTGTTCTAGTGACATATATTGAAGTAGGGAAAGCAGGTGTATCATGGGAATCATCTTCAAGGAAAGAGGACAATAGGAAATGGCATGGAAAAAAGGCAAATGCAATGGCGAGAAAGGAGGAGAGGCCCTCTTGCAAGCATTACAAGAAAGAGGGGCATGATGAGGACCGTTGTTGGTAGTTGCATCTCGAGAAGAGGCCGAAGTGGTTCAAGGAAAATAAGGGAAGGCAAATAGTGGCAGCGACAACAAGACCCACAGACTTGGGATCAGATTTAGGTGATGAATCAAAGGTTTCATTGGTTGGTATGAAAGATAAAATTGGTGAAGGAATTGATTGTAGAAGTAACTTGTTTCATATAAGGACCATCATGTGACACACTAAGGTAGACACATTAATCGGCATTGGATCTCAATCTAATCTAATATCAGAAGAATTGATTAAGCAATTGGGGTTAAAAACAAAAGTACATCATAAGATATACACACTTAAATGATAAGAAATCATCATCAAATGCACATAACAAAGAAGTGCACAATCAAATTTTCAATTTCATCTAAGTATGTGGACGAGGTAACATGTGATGTAGTGTCGTTAAGTGAATGTGAAATGATCTTAGGTAGTCCATACTTATATGATCGTAAAGTAATCTTCTATAGGACAAAGAATCAATATCAATTAACCAAAGCAGGTAAAGATTATGTCGTTCATGCTCATCATGTTAAGGAAAATAAAACACTTGAAACAATGGAACAATTAAATAAGGCAGTTCAAGCAAGAAACAAACCAATAATTGTTTCAAATGAAGTAATCAATCTTAAGCAAGAATAGGAAATGATTGTTGAATGGAAATCAATCACAGTTTGCTTCAAGATAAGCTCATGTCGTGCAAATATTACAAGTATATCAACTCATTTGTAGTCATGTTTTTGATACTATCATTAGTAATGTTATCTACATGGATGATAGTGTCTTTAGTAAAATGTGACAGGGTTCAAATGGATAACAATATCCTGTCAGTTGTCATGATTGTGTTACAAATTATCTTGATGAGACAAGTGCACAGGACAAAGTTCAGAGACAAAGGAAAAGTTGGGTGGCCAAACCCAATCTTGTTGATTGGTCAATAACCTTTTGGGGAACAAAAGGTCCTTTAGTGGGGAGGTGTGATCCATAATTGGTTCCAGGAGGCTTCTTAGGTCCAGAAAAGGATAAAAAATGAAAGTTTTCAGAATTTAATGAAACCAATTCCATTGCGACCATCTCGTCGCACTGATTTTGTCCATATATTTACTTTTTCAAACAGACATTGTATGTGAGAGTTATCTCACTTTGGCCATTTTCCCAAACAGCTAAAAAGTCAACAGGTCAATTGGAAAAAGTCAATGACGATGTCAGCATGACGTCCTGTTGATGTCATCATGCTGACATAAACAAAGTGACATGTGGCAGCACAACACCAGGGTGACTGGGCAGTGATAGGGACAATTCCCACTTCACCAAGTGGCACATGGTGGACCAATACAATGTTGACAAGTGGCGTCATTGAGGACCAATGAAAGGGTGCCACGTGGAACAGACATGGGATGCCACATGGCACCCCATCACTAGTCGAATGGAAAAATTATATTGGATCTCATGGGGTTCGACCCCATGACCTATTGGCCAAACAAGGCTTTGAGAATTGACTAAATGCCAATGTGCCACATTATTTCTTGATATACCAAACCCACCATATAATATATAAAGTGCATAAATGTCAAAAGGGAGGTGGAAGGGGGTTGGGGCTAAGCCCCAGCCCACAGACATTTCATTGTATATGACCACTATAATTTTGACTCAACTCTACTCCACTACAGTTCAACCATGTGCACATAAGAATGGGGATATCCCTCGGTTTTTATGTGATTTGATATGACCTTTGCTTTCGGAGATTAAGGCCAGCGCATAGCCCTTTGGGCTGGCACTTGGCCATATATAGTTTTCATATGACTATTTAAGGGGGCACGTGTCTAGGTATAAGGGGCTTAGCCCACAATTTATGCTAAAGTGAGTTTTTACCCTATGTTATTGGATTTTTAATTGATTTTGGCCCATTAATAGAGGATTTTGCCCATTATTGGGGGATATTGGGCTCTTTTTGAGGCCAGATATTGGGAGGAAGTTTGGAGATGATAACCAACCCTAGATCTATATAAACAGGGCCTTCTTGAGGCCATAGAGAAGATTCAGAGCAGAGTTATTCTAAAGGAAAGCCAAGCCAAAGCCATTTTTATGCAGGGAAGTTGTTGAGGAGTGCATCTTTGCGGGCCATTTCTAGGAGCTCCGGTCATCCGTTTTGAGTGTTGTTTCTTCTGTTGGGTTCTAGAGATCTGGGAGGAAAATACCAGATTAGTCTTATAGCCTTATGGAACTGTTGTGATGTAATTATTGATATTTTAACATAAATAAATAAACCTCACCCACTAAGACAAAGGCCCGGAGACGTAGGCTAGATTGTCGAACTCTGTTATCACATCTCTTGTTATGGTTTGTTGTTCTTCATGCTTATGTTTAGATATGTAATTTTTTTTATGTCTGTGATATATTCTCACGTCTTCTTCCTCTTTCATTAATTTTTCCTAAATGGTTAATAAACGCATGCATAATAACTCAACCATAGTCATTTAAAAGATCATTTTGGATCAATAGCCTTCGACTACCTCATGCATAATCGACACCCATGCCACTGGGAAATGGATGGGACTTTTCTTCCCAAATATCATACATAGCATCATAGCTACATAAATCATATGAGTATCCAACGATTCTATGGCATAAATGTCGTGAGTGTCGGTTCTGAATTTTTCCGGGTGACCCCACCATGACTTGATTATATCAGGACAACTTTTGTCATATTGTATACACTCCTATTGTTCAAACTTCAACACGAACTCAAAATTGTGATTATATTTAAAATTGTGGGATAGCTTATACATTAATTGTATGTGTTATGGCCAGAAAGACCCAACAACAACCTTTTGACAGTTGAAAACACTCCTAGTTTGGATGTTGACGTTTTCCAGGGCCCAACCTATCATGTCGTTATATGGCATGAGCCTCAGTCGCGCGACTATATTGTGGAGCTCGGACTGGGCTATAATTTCGAGTTTAGCTCCGTGAGAATCGTCCACTTCATTGTCGAAATAATTTGGGCAATTTATAACCTCATGTTCTAGAATCTCGAACACCTGTGTCCAAGATTTCACAGTGTTGATGGCTCTCGGTGTGGTATCTAATAGAATGTCCGCATTCGGGTTTTCAACTTCACCAGCTGCATCATTCTTCTTCATCATCTTTCATCATGCCTGTTGTTCCAGAGTCTGTACTTAAGGCTTAGAAGTATAGTGTCTAGGCATCTGAAAGTGGGTAAAGGGTAGAGAAGAGAGAAACGTCAACCTTCGGCAAGGGAAACTAGGGAAGATTTATGTGTTGGCATTGTCTAGCTTCCAACTGTTCCTGGATGTTTATATCCTATTCAATCACTTCCCATGAATGTTCGAGTTCAACCCGGGTAGTGGATATTTTAAGAATGGTATCGAAAAGGTTTAAGGCAATGTGTGTTTGATTTGATAATCCGGGTTCGATATTGGGTTGTGTTGGTACAGGGACAGTGATGGAGGAACAGTAAAATAAGGAAACTTCAGGGGGGAATTAAGTGTTGTCTCAATTCGGTCGTATAAAAGAGAGTTTACGGTTTCAGGAATAAAAACGAGGTGCAAATCAAAGGATCTTTCCCGTAACTGGGTTATATTTTAATAAAAAGTATGAGGTGGGAGAAAACATTTAGCTATCTATCTAGTAAGGCTCCTATCAAGGGAGAATCTCACATATAAATAGAAGAAGAAGAATGTGAAGAAATAACCTGATGAAGCATAATATATATATAGAATTATGAAAGTGTTGACTGGTCTTATACCTGTTGATAGCTGGTACAGAGGAAAAACAGTAAACAATATAGAAAACTAAAATTCATTCACTATAGTAGAGGTTGCACTAAATTATAGAGAAGCATTCATCAGATATGAATATGAAATGAAATGAAATATGAGATACAAGAAAACAAACTCAT